>CAUYON010040081.1:0-38347 GCA_963573935.1 Arctocebus calabarensis | reverse complement strand
TTGCTGGATATTTGTAGGAAGTGACACTGTGTAGCTCTTCTGGGGTTGTCCCACCCAGGGAGTTCTGGGTGTGGGAATAGCTTTGGAGTGGAGCATGGCACACACAGACCCAACATAAAGGCTGAGGAAGGTGCAAACGGTTCTGGGAGTGCCTGGTGCCTGGTGCCGTTGGCAAAGAGAATCCATGGCTCCAGCAGTCTCTGGCTGGGTGGAGGACTCTGCACAGATGGGGGGGTGCTGGAGGGTTGTGTGGCTTCCCAAGACCCTGGCCAGATGGGCAGGTCCGGTGTGGAGGCAGGGAGGGCACCAGGGGGAGGACTCAGGTTGCATAACTCCCAGAGTCCCCACGCAGAGTTGCCCTGGCCGGGGAAGACTTGGGTACCCAGGGGACATGGCACATGTGGGTGTTGCATGTAGTGGGTGGAGTCCCTGGCAGTGGTGATCTTGCTTGCCCAGGTGGCATGGCCTGCTGGGGAGTCACGTGCAGTTGAAGGAGTCCCTGGTGGGGGCAGTCCGCTTGTCAGCTGGTGCCCCATGCTGGTTGGTGGTATGCACTAGGCTGAGTCCCTGGCGTGGGGGCAGTTGTTGGGGGTAAGCTCGGTGCAGCCCCCAGAGTCTCTTGTGGAGCAAAGAGCTTGGTCTGGCAGACAAGGCGGGGGCACTGCTCAAGAACCTCCTCTCACCGTCTCAGCAGGGGATAGTCTTCTGGCTCATTAGGTAGGTGGGAAAAGGTGTACTGGAAGTTCAGAATGGCAGGAAAAACTTTAGTTCAATTTTCTGCCTAGTAGGAGAGTGTTCAGAGTCACAGCAGGGTCCTCTGGAGAAGCAATCCCCACTTCCCACAGCACTCTCCTGTGGGATGAGTCAAGAGGTCCACAGTTCACCGCTTGTCTGTAGAAAACCCGCAGGAGCAAACAAAGAGAAAAAAGAGAGGAAACAAAAAGAAAAAAAAGACCATAGCTTTCTTGGGGGAGGGAATGAATACTTTTCCTTTCAGGTGAATTTTGTACCCGAAGCTTGCTTTCTTGGAGTCACAGCTTGCTTCAGTAGAGGTGAACTGCAGTTATCACTTCTCTCTCGGCTGGGCTCCCAGTGTTCTGCTTAATTGGGCATTTTCTGGATGTTAATCTTGCCTTTGGATAGGAGCCTCTTTCAGAAGGTGCTTCCAGTTGGCCATCTTGCCCCCTCCCCCCATAAGAACTCTTAATGTGAGATCTTGAACAATTCTGAGCATACAATACAGTATTGTTATTACAGGCCCAGCGTTGTTAACAAATCTCCAGAAATTGCTGAACTTGCATAACTTAAACATTAAAAAATTAAAATAAAACAACTATGACTCCTATAACTATGTGGATATTACCCTATACTTTTAAGTATAATGTTAGCATTACACAATGAAATCAAACTTTTCAATATGCTATCACTTTAAATATTTTGGATTTAACTTGTGCATTAACCTATTAAGTGAATTCGATGACCTTTATTGAACTTTTCAAGTTTTACTCTTCATGATTCTAATGGATGTGAACAACACTGAGGTGTGGGTTTCATCTTTGACCTTAGGAAGTAGTATTGCTTTCATGTTTTGGGGATGTCTTTTCTAGTTTTCTACCACTGTTCTCATTTGGCTACTGCCAAATTTCCTGCCATTTCTAACCTCTCCAAAGCTTACTGAGAGTTACAGTCTGAAAAAAAAAAAAAAAGAAAGAGAGACACTTAGGGTACTGGGAAAAACGTGTGTTTTTAGGCAATATAATTCTTCCATCCCTCTACTGACAGACACCAAGTGCATGCCCACCCCATATCAACTTACAGACTGTATAATCCTTCAGAGAGATATTAGTAGACATAGTCAAATTGTTGTTTAACTCTGTCAGTAAATGTATGTGTCAGAAAAACTAGAGAAATATCCATGTAGAAGATAAATATTAAAGATTTGTTTTTGATAGTATTATTTCTAAACCATCCTCTCTTTTTATTTCCAATAAAGGGATTCTTAAGCATATTATTTTTCAGAATACATGCTATAAAACTAAACTCTATAAAACTAAAACTGTCTATCTTATTTTATTACTGGACTATAAAGGGAAAATATGAAAATATTATTTAAATTATAAATTGTGGTTGTCTGACCCAATATATATATAAACACTAAACTAAAATGTATACAAAGTGTCTTTACTGAAAGCATTAAAGTGTCCATAAGATATGAAGATGAAGTATGGGAAGAAATGTGAACTCATGAAATGCAATCAACCCATTATTAATCACAGAAATATGCCATGTTTATGATATTCAGTGAAATGAGGTAACAGCAAAATGTTATATGCTATGATTTTTATTAGATAAATGTTTGGAAATTTTGGCAAGAAATAGAGTAGAAAAATAATAGCAGTTCTTTCTTTCTTTCTTTTTCTTTTCTTTTCTTTTCTTTTTTTTTTTTTGAGACAGAGACTCGAGCTGTCACCCTGGATAGAGTGCTATGGCATCACAGCTCACAGCAACCTCCAATTCCTGGGCTCAAGTGAGGCTCCTGCCTCTGCCTCCCAAGTAGCTGGGACTACTAATGCCTGGCCATTTTTTGGTTGTAGCCATCATTGTTGTTTGGTGGGCCCAGGCTGGATTTGAACCTGCCAGCTCAGGTGTACATGGTTGGTGCCTTAGCCCATTGAGCCACAGGTGCTGAGCCACCAATTATTTCTTAAAATGATAGAATTATGACTGAATTATCTCTCTATTAAATGTTTAAAAATATTTTATTGTGCTGCCAGCAAGGTATACACCAAAGTGTGAGAAAAGATTTTGTGAACCAAATTAATATGCCTTAACAGTTCTCCTAATATTATAGGAGATATGTTAAATGTCTGATGGGTTGGATACCCCATTTATACTCCTAATATTATAGGAGAACTATTAAGGTTAAAAGAAGGTTGCAGAGACAGGATTCTAACCTAGTTCTTCCTCACTGACGTACATGCACACTGAACAGCCAAAATACTCTGGGTTGTTTTTATAGCCCAAATGCCACACACATTCATCCTACATTTTGATCCTTCATATTAGCATCACTTTCACATTTTTTTTTTCAATTTTTGAATGGGGCCGGGTTTGAACCCACCATCTCCAGCATATGGGGACTGCGCCCTACTCCTTTGTACTCCTTTGTACAGTTTAATATGTATAATTTCTATTATTTATAAGTAATGAAAAGTGTAATGGTTAAAGACGATCTACTTGTACTTTATTCCATATCATCATAAGATTCATGTTAAAATCTAGCAATGGCATCTTAATAAGATAGGAAAATAGTATAATTGTGGAAAATATATAATTTAGGGGATTATAAAATTAGAATTTAAAATTATCTTGTCAGGCAGAAACTTGACATAACTTATAACAGGTAAAATTAGTAGGAATAAATATAAAATTATATATTTTAAGGAGGTAATATTCCTTTTTTTTTTTTGTGACAGGTCTTACTTATCTATCCCTTGGCAGAGTGTTGTGTCACAGCTCACAGCAACCTCAAACTCTCGGGCTTAAGCAATTCTCTTGCTTCAGCCTCCCAAGTAGCTGGGACTGTAGGCGTCTGCCACAACAACTGACTCTTTTTTTGCTATAGTTGGCATTGTTGTTTTTAGAAGGCCCCGGCTGGGTTCGAACCCTCTAGCCTCGTATATGTGGCCGGCACTCTAACCACTGAGCCACGAGTGCTGAGCCAAGAAGGTAATATTCTTAAAAGTGTAGTGACCTAAATTTTCATATAAAAATTATTTTAACTTATTATTGTCAAATCTGATAGCGTAACAAAGTGACTTTAATAAACAATAAGTTGGAATATACTTGAAAATAACTAAAAGAGTAGAATTGGAATGTTTCTAACATAGAAATGTTAAATGTCTGATGTGTTGGACACTCCAATTATCCTCACTTGATCAATTCACATTTGATGTCTGTATCAAAACATCACATGTACCCTATAAAGATGTACAGCTACTATATATGTAATCCTAATTAAAAATAAAAAAAAATTAAACGAGAATGTGTATTAAAATCTATGACAAACTGGAATAGTACAACTTCTAATGCTGTAATTTTCCACTGGAATTTGTAGCACACAGAGGCATCTATGTCAGAAGTGGTGCTTCTTCCCTAGGAAATTATATCTTCCTATTACTGGTATCTTGCTAGTTGAGATTCATTTATTTGCCATAATGAGTGAATGTTATTGAAGTTAGTGAGCAATTTCCTTCAACTTTGATGAAGACAAAAGAAAACACAACAATTCTAGAATCTCTTATTAAGAAAGTACTGTAGTTAGGTAATATTTATGTGTAGAACTCTCTGTTGAGCTCACATTGATAAAAATTCATAAGATGCAGTTTCAAGCTGAAGTTAAGACAAAAACAATCAGAAATCGATAAGCTGGGCTGTGGCAATAATGCAGAAAATTGGGCTCCTGGGCTTGGAAAATACATGACAAGTGATTTCAAATAAGCAAGATTATAAATTGCAAGATTAAATAAATTTATTCCTTGCATCTTTGCAGAAGAGTAAAAACTAGGTAAAGCTACCCTCTATTTATGAAAAAATATTATAATAAAATTCAAATGGAAGCATAAACCCTATAAAAATACTAGCTCTCTACCTCTAAATGTGCTCACCTGGATGTTTCCTGAAACCCTATCAGAGCACGGATTCCTACTCTGACAGAGTATCTTGTGTTTTCTATCTGGGGTTATGAAGCCCTCTGAATTGTCAGCAGTCACACAATTTCATGCACACGTCAGGTGGAGCAGATCTGTAAGTGGTTCCGGTTTGAGAACAGACAAAGAATGATGAATTGGCTTGTTTGAAACTGGTTTTACTTTGTGCAAATGAAAAGTACAGAAACTCTGAAAAAAAAGAAAAAAGACAATCCTTGTAAGAAAATTCCAGTTTTCAGATTTGCACCTCAAAAGAAAGATTGATGGGTAGAAATGTTAGGCATATGGTTATATGCTCAAGCAATTAGCAGATACCTGATTCCAAGGCACTCTGGTTTTTATATAAATGGTCAAGTCATAACTAAACACAAAATAAAAGGAAAACAAGCTGAATAAGCTAACACTACCTTAAAAGTCAATCACTGATGGTTAATAATTATGATGTACAGTCTGTGCTATAAGCCTTGAAGGTTTTACTATGCCAGTCCTAAAATCTCTTCTATGCTCAAATTTTGAAAATATTTACACTTATGTTTATTTAATGTCCTGCCACTAAATATGTTTGAATGCATGCATTATTCCAAATGGAGATCTATTATTCAAAAATATAAACTACAACGGATATGCACTAATTCACAAGCACTGAAATGGAACTCTTGATTAGGGGAACAAATGGGCTAGTCATTAGTTTACAAGGACATATTTTTTACATTTTCCTTACAATAAAAACTGTTAAGGTCATTCATATTTATAATTTTAGAAAGAAGAACAGGCTTTATTTGTTTTCTCTTTTAAATGAAATTCTAATGCCAATCTAATTGATAGTTGTGAAGATTAATTTATTTACCAAAATTGATGTGATCATAAGGTTGCCAAGTTAAGAATCAATTGTACATAACATCACAGATAACTTATTCTATTTAGGAGGATTATCTATAGAAATAAACATTTTTGTTTCCTGAAATGAGTGTGTATTGATAGGATACTTTAAGAATAGAGGGCACTGCTAAGGGGGGTAAAGACAAAACGTTCTGATACAGTCTCTAAAAACAGTTAATATTTTGACCACATTTCAGGGATACACCACAGAGCAGAATAGTTAAGCTCTATGTTGAATATTTTTGTCCTCGTAACTGAATCAGCTTTGCACCAGAGGTTTACCCTTAGCTATAAAATCATGGCAAACAGACAGAACACAGCCTGCAAACATTATGTTGGGCTGGACAGGCAGTAGATAAATTAATAAGCTGCATATAATGTCAGAATAAAGCTCAGTTTGATGCACTCAAAGGCTCCAGTATGAATAAATTGTTATAATGAAATAAGAAGCAACTAAGTGCCCTCGTTTAAATGGCCGGTGAATATAAGAGTGGATAGAAAAAACAAATGGGAGAGTCCTTGACGACTCTGTGGTGATAACAGTGGTGCAAAATGGAAAGGCTCTCAGGGTCACGGGCAGGCTTTGTTACATGGGCTAAGACCACAGCGATGGATGGGAAGGGGTTGAGAAGGGTAATGTGCAGCCTGATTTCCTAGGATCATCCCAGAGGCCACAGATTCTTGGAATTATTCACCAATCGGGAGTTTTCTGGAGTGACGCCAAGTTGCAATGCCACGGCTGGCCCTCCACTGTGCTGTGGGCTTTATTCATGGGGCTTTATTCAAAACCTTCCTGATGTGAGGTCTGGGTGTGAAACTAAAGACGGAGAAACACCTAAACTTTGCAAGAACCTAATCCAGTTTCAACTACTGATAGAAAGACCTAGTGGATACGTTTGAGAAACCAGATGTGGTTAAAAAAGAAAACAAAACAAGTAAAGGACAAGGAATGCAGACAATTTAAGGCTTGATTCCAACCCTAATGTGCTGTAACTTGGCAATTATAAATACAGAAGTCCCATCTTTCAAAAATTGCTTTATATATGTACGTGTAGGTGTGTGTGTGTGTGTGTGTACCTATTTGTAGTTAAACTAAATTTCCTTCTAGGAATATTAAAGATATATAGAAAAGGTAATAATAAATTATATTTTCCCCTTCTAGCAGTATGAAATATGTATAGAAAAACTAACAATAAATTTTATTTTCAATCTTTAAATTAGTTTATCAAAGCTACTAATTACCCTTGATTCTTAGAGTGAATAAATAGTTAAAATGAGTTAAAATTTTGACTACCTGGGAACTTAACTACAATAACTTTGAGGTTTATTTGGTAAAAGTTATTCAGTATTTCAAATGAGCATTTTAAAAAAGAAGGACTACATTTTTTGTTTGGATTTCCTAGAATCTAGGAGTGAGAGGTTTTTACAAATATCAGGATTATACTTGAAGTTATTGCTAAGATATTCCCACTAGCCTCCGCCTGTGTCAGAGGGTATTGGAATAAATCTTAGACAAAACGAAATGAGAATAGTATAAAGTAGCATGAATATGTTTCTGGATATGTCAGGAGAAAGTAATGCTATGAAACCAGGATGACGCAAATCATGTGTCATGAAATCCACGAGTTTTACTTGAACCAAATCTGATAGTAATTTATCAAGGTATAGTCAAATAAATAGATTGAAAATGGTTCAGGCTGGGCCAATGTTGTGACTTGAGAATTGATGGGTAAATGATTCGAGGGTGGCACACAGCCCAATGTGGTTAATAGTTGGGAGGGGAAAGGAAAAATGAACTAGTGCTATTTTATATTTATCAATTTTCTACCTCCTCACATTTTCTTCTTAAGATAGCGGAGTTGGAAGAATCTCAGTTATTTCTTACAGCTAAAATACAAGATACTATATCAGGAAGTGTTAAACTGAGTTTAAATCAACAAGGCTTTACAAACCAAATTGATTCATTGTTAAAGTGAGTTAAAACAAGTTATCATCAGAGGAAGGCTAAATTGGGTCACATTAATAAAATGGAAAAAGCATGAACAACCTGATGAAGCTTGGCACTTTCATCATCACAAACATTCCCTGCTGAGATAATGAACTTCACAAGAACTCTACTTATTTTTAAGGTATGGTAGCACTAAATGACTGTATAAAATCTTGGAAGGAGGGTGATTCATGCTGACTATAGAATCATTCCATAGAGAGCCTGTGATTGATGTTTTATTACAAAGAAACCCCATTTGTGTTCATGGGGGAAGAATAAGAATTAGAATGACACACTGGTACCTATAATATTTGGGTGATGTTGGCAGAAATCTCAAATAATTGTGGATTACTCCCAGACGTTACTTACCTGACTTAATTTATCTAAGTTTTGAGAACAACACAGACGATTTCAGTAGGAAAGGTTTGTGTTAAAATGCCTGTTTCATCAGGACTTCATCTATTTAACTGACTTCTAAGCTGAATTTAGGCTTATCTGAATATTTCTCATACATATTAATTTGCATCACACCCATTCTCATAACCACCACCTCTTATGACCAGCCCAAGACGACGTCTCATGATCAGGTAAATGTTAGATGGAATTTTATGAACAGTTATACTCCAAACCATTTCTAATTTGCTCTTTTAGGAAGTCCCAATTCTATTTAGAATATCTGTGTTAAATATATTAATCATAGTTGTCATAGAGAGCTAAGCCCAAATGATGGAAACCCAAAGGAACAAGAAATACGGGCATTGGTCAAACAGTCTGTTTCGCAGAGCGTTAACTAGCAAACCTTATCAAACCCGTGTTTAGACTTCCTCGGGGATGGGGGCGGGGTATCTATGGCATCCCTAAGGACTTGTCTGACTGTGATGATAGGTGGCAGGCTTACAGGGCCATGACTAATGATCCTACACATATGTTTATGCTCCTCAGTAATCTTAAGCAGTGACAGGAATTGATTAAAAAGAATGAGCAATCTGGGTAGTAAAATATGCTTAACTGTGCTAATGCATGACTGTGATTGGGAAGCAGCCGTGGTAAACTTCCTGTGTAACCCAAGGACTCTAGCCTTGGCCCTCGGGGATCATGAGTTGATCGTGAGTTGACAACAGTGCTTTCCTGTTTGAGATCCCCAAAAGTAGTCAGGGGGAATGACCCAAAAGGATACATGGTACCATCTGTGAGATAGTGTTTCCATAAAGAAAAAAAGGAAGTGCTACAAGTCTTCTGAGGAGTATTATGGCCAAGTCAAAAATGTATATGGAAAAATTAAGTCTTTTACTCTATACCTAATCTCTCCCATTTCTTCCACTGTCTCTTTGATTGTTTCATAATGCTCGTAGTAGACACAGCTACCACAGAAGGCAATCAACCAGGGAAGAAGGTTATGGTGTCAAATCTATCCTCTGCCTGATTTCCCAAACCCTACCACCAACCAGTGTTCTCCTGGAGAAGGATCCCAAACATACCATGTCAGGGAAAGTTGCTTATTCTGTCCTCAGCAGTGAGACTATCATGTTGTGAGAAATGTTCTTCAATGAAAGAGTTTTAGTAAAGACTGCCAATCTCTAGCCCGCACCCTCTGAACGCAGGGTGGGTTTATGATCCGCCCCCCCCAGCACCACTATTATAATAGTACCATGGCATTTCCTTTCATTCTCGAAAACACATAAGTTAGTCCAGGAGAGTTAAAAGTTCTAAGCTAGGTTGCTCCAAGTCTTCTCTTGGAGTTTAAATTTTTCACCTGGTAGAGATGATCTTTTCATGGATGCATTGTTTATCCCTGCTCAACAATTCTCTATAATCCCTTCAAAGCTGCATTTCAAGAAATTATTCTATTGCAAATACCAACAGTGGGGAATGATGCTTATACGTGTGAATATTAACTCTAAATTTAAATACCTCTATTACTTCTGTTACGGTGTCAGTCACATTAGGCAAAGTACATAATTTTCCAGTCTCTTGTTCTTGATGTATCTAGAGATAATAATTTCTGCATAAGAGGTACGCTAATGTTATTATACATATAAGTAATTTCTGTTACTTATGAAGTTTGTTATGGATACCTGACTTAATTTATCTAAGTTTTGAAAATGACAGAGACAATTTCAGTAGGAAAGGTTGGTGTAAAAATGCCTATGTCACCAAGACTTCATCATCTATTTAAGTGACTTCTAAGCGGAATTTAGGCTTATCCGAATATTTCTCATGTGTATTATTTGGCATCACACCCCTTCTCTTCACCACCACCTCTTATGACCAGCCCAAGATGATTTCTGTGAGGTAGCAACAGAGGCATTTTTATTTAAATTTTTAATTTCAAATTAACAGGAGAGTACAAATTTTTAGGTTACATTTTCTTTCTTCCAGGGTAAAGTTCCAGTTGTAGAAAAGCCCCTCGCCCTGGGGGTGGGCATGTTATATACCCTCAAAATGTGCACATCAGGTGAGATCCCTCCTCATTCCCCCCACCCTCTTACCCCTCCAGCCTCCCTCTAGACTATATTTGTGTTTTATTGTTCATATGAGCATGTAATTGTTTAAATATCAATTTCATCTTAGTATAGAGTACATTGGGTATTTATTTTTCCATTCTTGTGATACTTTACTAAGAAGATATATTTCAACACCATCCACATAAAGTAAAAGATGTAAAGTCTCCATCTTTTAAATGGCTGAATAGCTTCCAGGACTGGGTATCTACCCCAAAGAAGAAAAATCATTTTACCACAGAGACATTTGCAGCAGAATATTTAGTGCAGCTCAATTCATGATTGCCAAGCCATGGAAGCAGCCTGTGTGCCCATCAACCCATGAATGGATCAACAAACTGTGGTATATGTAACAAATGCATCTTAGTTGAGGATCAGACTTCATTTCTTTGAACTCTGAATCATGATCTGTATTGCTGCCATTAATCTTAATTATTTTTAAAACTTGCTAGCACAGTTTTTGGAGTTAAAATGGCTAGAAAGATGTACTGTTTTACCATCTATGTTCAGCCAGTTTTCTTTGTGATTTACAAGCATCCTTCCACCTCTCCCATCGGAGGCCCACCGGAAAGCTGTCATGTATGATTTTACCATCCCCACTGTCAGACCAAATGATTTATCCAAGATGACACACATTGTACTAGAAAAAGCCTTTTACCCCAAGATTTCTGTATCCAAAAGTTACGTTCTACAGCTCCTTGAACTACATTATCTTCTATGTATTTTTTGAATTAAATATACTGGAGTTGACAGGAACATGTACACACATTTCAGGAGACGTTATTTATGTATCGCTTTTGGAAGTTGAATTGACTGACGGTAGCAAGGTGCAATATGACATTCACTCAAAAGATGGCATCAATCAAGGGAATACTAGTGTCACCACGTGACAGGTGGGATAGTCAAAGAAAACGGTGGGAGCATGGTTGTCATTTGAGGTGCAAATTCGAGAATATTGTAGAACTATAGGGGACGTAAAAGGATGCGGTGTCCCATAGAAAACCCTCTGTACAGGTAGAATTGGGAGAAAATATAAAAAGAGCGTGTACAGCCCTGTAAGAGGACACTTTCTCCCCACGTCTCAAACACTATTTCACTATAATCATAGTGTCTGGATGCTGATGGTGACTGTTGTGAGCACCTCTTGTAACTGCACAAGTCAAATGTGACTTGTATTCATCTTTAGTTATTGGTATATTTTGAGTGTTATGACATTAATGCAGCTTAATTTTCCATTCTTAAAATGTGTATGGGTAGTTGTCTCTCGGTATTCACACAGGATTAGTTTCTAGACCCTCTGTGAATACCAAACCCACAGATGCTCAAGTTTCTCCTATAAAACGAGATGATACTTACGTGTAAGTTAATCACATTCTCTTATATACTTTACATGGTCTCTAGATTACTTACAATACCTACTAACATGTCAATGAGCTGGGCTTGTAATCCTAGCACTCTGGGAGGCCAGGAGAAGTGGATCACTTGAGCTGAGGAGTTTGAGGTCAGCCTGAGGCAGCTGGAGATCCTGTCTCTTCTAAAAACAGAAAACCCAGCCAGGTACCTGTAGTCCCAGCTTTTAGGGAGTTTGAGGCAAGAAGATCTCTTGAGTCCCACAGTCTGAGTTTGCTGTGATTTACAATGACACTCATAGCACTCTACTCAGGGTGACAGAGCGACACTCTGACTCAAAATAAAATAAAATAAAATATAAATGCTATATAAATCATAGTTATATTTTTAAATTGTTTATTTTATTGTTATATTTTTATGATTTAAAAAATATTTTCAATTCATGGTTAAATCCATAGATGCAGAACCAGTGGGTGCAGAGGGCAAACTATATTTCACTACTGTACTGATCTGATTCCCCCTAATGGATTAAAATATCCAGAAATTGTGATGAGAAAATTTTGACATATTGATATAATTATATTTATGCTTTGGCTGACATGGTGGAATCTTCCTGAAGGGTCTGAAAATTTCTGAGGATAGATGGAGCACCAGAAAAGAACTCTTAATCTGGATTTCATCCCAAATGGAAACAGTAGTTTAAACAGGCAATACTGTTAGTTTTAAACATTATAAACACACAGAGAACACCAGTGAAGTCTCATAGGAAACCTAACTTTGAGTTATCCTCAGATACTAACTCTTCAAATATATAATTAGAATTGTGGTAGTGTTTGTTGATGAAACACTGGCGATTGTAGTATTGTGGAGAAATCCATTAGCTTAATGTGGTCATTAAAGTGATGACATAGATATAACATTCCTGTATTATTTTAGGTATAATTACATATTATAATTACAGATACTTAAAATAAGACAATAAACAACTCAGTCTGCTCAAGCCAGACATTCTTTATAAACATAGCCACCCAAACCCATTTTGCTTCTTTTTGCTCTGTCAAGAGGCAATCTTTAAACTAGCGAGAACAGAACAAATACCGTTAATGGGAAATTAAAATCCATGATTAGTTAGATTGTAGGAAACTCCTAGCTGTTTAAAATCAAATTTAAATCTCTGGGTCTCTAGGATACTTCCAGGGAACTAAGAATATTTATATATGCACACACTAAGTGGCTTTTAGAAGTGGTAAATAATGTACCACATTCTGCAAGGCTAGCAATTAGTATTTTCTGTTTCTTTTTTTTTCAACATAGGACTATGGCTCTTAACCTTTTTTAAAGAATTTGTGAGTTGATAAAATAATGCATCTTTCCCAAGGAGAACAAATAAACTCTTAATGTGATGATTTAGGTAAATTAGAAAATAATGATCATGGAGAGCCATCAAAAATTCACCAAGAACAAGCAGATTCAATGTTTTAGAAAACGTTAAAGCACATTGTTCTCATTTTTGCTATATTTGCATTTGTTACGAGTTCTTATTTTCTTTCAACTCTCCCTAAATAAACTCAATTTTGCTTTTACTTCTATGAAAGTATTTCTTAAAAGTTATATACTGATAAGAGCAAATGGAAAAGATGGAGGTCAAAGGGTAGAAAAATCACGTCTTTGAAAAGCAAGTGCTGCAGTTGGGTTTAGAGGGTAGAATTTTAAAATGCTAGAGACAGTTGGAGAAATGTCTGTGACTAAGATGGTAGCTTTGCAGAGCCAAAACAGAGTCATCAGGCAGATAAGGGGAGAAGGGAGGGGGCCAAGGACTGAGAAGGCTGGTAGAAGAACAAAAAAGAAGAGAGTACAGCCCAGGACAGAGGATCTGGAGCAGGGATAGAATTGAATAGGGAAGGAATCTTCAGATTCTATAGTGCAAGGATTATGCAGCCAAAACATATGGGGCCAGAACAGCATAGGAACCATTGCACTCTGTAAAATACAAGTTTTATTAGTTTTTAAATTAATATCTGGGTGTGACAGTTGTGAAGCTAAAATATTTTTGAAGGAAGGTCAAAGGCAGGATTCTGAGATTGACTCATTTTGCTTCTGCTCTTAGGATGGTACCTTTTAAAATCTATTTGATTCTTCATAAATTCAATGCATGGGTTTTTTTTTTTATTAAATCATAGCTGTGTACATTAATGCACTTATGGGGTACAATGCACTGGCTTTGTATACAATTCCTTTCACTATTGACAGAAATTTAAGCTGTAACTAAATTTTTTGGCATTTTTACTAATAAATTATTAGAAAGTGCAAAACATTTTCTATATATGGTATCATGGTTATAAAATATAAATTTAAAACATTAGTATGCATATATTAAAAATATTTAGTAAAGAAATAAGAGAAACTGATAATTTTGTTCATCTCCAGAAATGAGAAGAAGCCTGGAGGAATTTTTCAGTGGGTTTCTTTTAGACATTTAAACTTGAACCATGGTAACATATGCTTTATTCAAAAGTAATTAGCCTTTATAAACTTAATGATGTTAATATTCTTATGTCATGGGATGTTGAGAAATTTGGAGCCTAGAACAGCAGTCCTCCATAAGTTGAGTTATATGTATATTTGCACACCTGTTCAAATATGAATATTTCAAGTCTTATCCTCCTTATATGTAGTATTCTTTCAATAATTCTCTGTTTTTAAAATATCAAACAAATGAGGGTGCTGTCATCAGGATTCAAGAATGAAAGAGGAAATATTACAAATGATGTCATAGAAATCAAACAGGTGAGGCTGAGCAATTATACACAAAAATTAAAAAAAAAATGGATGAACTACAAGAATCAAATTCCTAGAAATGTATAACATCATAAGGCTCAATCAGTAAGAACTATAAAATTTGAATAGGTCTATAAAGTAGTAAAGAGATTGAATTAGTAACAAATATCTTTCATAAAAGCCCCAAATCATTGTGCTTCACTGAAGACTTCTTCCAACATTTAAAAGACTCAACAATTTCTTCTAAAATATTATAGAGGAGGAAGTACTTCCAAATACATTTATGAGATAAGAAGCCAAAGGTGGTAATGACACTTTTTACAAAAGTAGAAAAAATCTAGAATTGATAACAAATGACAAAAGGCCCCAAGTTGCCAAAATGATGTTGAATGAAAAACAAAGTTGAAGCACATTTGCTGACTTCAAAACATATTACAAAGCTAAAATAAGGAAAACAGTATGGTACTGGCATAAAAACTGATTGGAGAGACCAAAGGAAGAGAGTAGAGACCCAAGAGTTAAACATGTATACATGAAGACTACATAGTGATGAAAGGTAGTCTCTTCAACAAATTGTGTAGAGAAAACTGATTATTCACATGCAAAATAATATAATTTAACCCTTATTTTATACAATCACAGAAATTAACTTAAACTTGATTTAAAAAGTCAACGTAAGACCTATAAACTCCTAGAAGAAAACATAGGGAAAAAATATTCATTAGTAATTATCAGGAAAATGCAAATTAAAACCACAATGAGATGACACCTCATATCTATTATAATAAATATTATGAGAAAAATAAATAACAAGCATTGGCAAAAATGTAGAGAAAAGGGAATTCTTGTACACTATTGCTGAGAATGTAAAGTATTACAGCTATTATGGGAAATAGGATAGAGATATGATGAAAAATTAAAAACAAAGCTAACATGTGACCCAGCAATTCTATCTTTGAGTATTCTATTCAATGAGAAAGATAGTGTGTTGAAGAGATATCTGCATTCTCATGATCATCAGGCATTATTCACAATAGCCAAGGTACAGATTCAACCTAAGTGTCCATTCATCCATTGTGATTGATCCATTGATTTTTAAAGCGTGGCGTAGAAGCACAACAGAATACAATTCCACCTTAAAAGTGTAAGTATTCCTGTTGTCTTGCAATAACATAGATGAATCTTAGGGAACTAGGCTAAGTGAAATAACTCAGGGACATATCAGGCAAATACAGCATGATCCTCATTCACATGGAGATTTCTCAAAAGTTGAACTCATAGCAGCAGAAAGTGGCATGATGATGCTTACTCAAGTCTGGTGGGGGACTAGATGGGGAAATATTGCTCACAGAATACAAAGTTTTAGTTAGACAAATGGGATAAGTTCTGGACAGTGAAAGCAGCATGGTAACTATGGTTAATAATAATGCATTGTGTTCTTGAAAATTGCTAAGAGAGTTTATTTTTAATATTCTCAGCACAAAAAATATAAGTATGTGAAGTGATAGATATGTTAATTTAATCATTTCACAATGTAGAGATATATATTAAAATATCACATATTCAATAAATATAGTAGTTTAAAATTTTAAAATACACACACACAAATATTATTCAGCCTTAGAAAAAAAGGAAATCATGTCATTGCTATAAGGATGATCCTTGCAAACAAATACTTACTTCACTGTGCTAAGTGAAATAAGCCTGTCACAGAACAAATATGCTTGATTTTATCTCTGTGAGCTTCCTAAAGTAGTTAAACCCACAGACTCAGACAGTAGACTGGTAGCCACAGAGGCTGAATGGAGGAAGAAGTGGGGAGGTGGTGTTTAAAAGGTATCGAGATGCAGTTTTGGAGGATAAAAAAGTTCTAGAGATCTGTTGTATAATAACATACATAGAGTTAAGAACATTGTACTGTACACTTAAAATTTGTTAAGAGGGTAGATTTCATGTTATGTTTTTTTAATCACAATCAAAAAATCTTTACTAAAATCTCTTATTCTCTAAAATGCAAGAATGAAGTAAAAAGCCATAGATTAAGAGAAAATATATGTAAATTATATGTCTGATAAAGGTCTTGTATTCAGAAAACGTAAAGAACTCTCAGGGTGGCACCTATGGCTCAGTGGGTAGGGCACTGGCCCCATATACTGAGGGTGGCAGGCTCAAACCCTGCCCCAGACAAACTGCAACAAAAAATTGCCGGGCATTGTGGCGGGCGCTGGTATTCCCAGCTACTTGGGGAGGCTGAGGCAAGAGAATCGCCTAAGCCCAGGAGTTGGAGTTTGCTGTGAGTTGTGATGTCACAGCACTCTACTGAAGGTGATAATGGGAGAATCTGTCTCTTAAAAACAAATAGCCCAAA
Source organism: Arctocebus calabarensis (assembly GCA_963573935.1). NCBI lineage: Eukaryota > Metazoa > Chordata > Mammalia > Primates > Lorisidae > Arctocebus > Arctocebus calabarensis. Next base: position 21,775 of record CAUYON010040081.1, on the reverse strand, counting down.
TTTAAAAAAAAAAAAAAAAAGAACAAAGGATATGGACAAAATTTTGTTTTCCATAGAGTATATACTAGTGGTAAATAAGCACGTAAAAATAAGCTCAATGGCCTTAGTCGGCAGAGAACTGTAAATTGAAATCATAATTATATACCAATATACACGTTAGAATGCATAAAATAAAATAACAGGAAACGTGACAAAATCCAGTAATGGTGAGGATGCCAAACACCCAGAATTTCCATCCATTGCTATTGGAAATAAAAATGGCTCAACTTCTGGGAAACACAGTTTCACAATTTCTCATAAAGATAAACATACACACACCATATGGCCACCTGGTATATATATATATGAAATAAAAATATATATTTCCATAAAAATTGTGCATGAATGTTTTAATGAATTGATTAATAACTGTCTCCTGATGGAAAGAATCAAGATATCCTTCAATAGTATATAAACAACTGTGGTCTAACCTTATAATGGAGCACTATTCAACAATAAAAAGCAGTAGATTATTGATACACAAACAGCAAATATGAATCTTAATTTAATAATGCTGAATTTCGGATGCCATATCCAAAATGCTACATAGTCATTGATAACATTCAAAGATATTCCAGAAAAAATAAAATTCTAGTGGGTACCAGTTTACCAGGAGTTGAAAGTGAGGCATCAGAAGGATTATAAAAAGAAAGAAGGGGGTAATTTGGGGAAGAGTCCAACTGTTCTGTACCTTACTTATAAGGATACTTACAAGATGGATATAGTTGTCAAATTTCATAGAACTGAATTTTAATGAATACAAATAATTTAAAATCAATTTTAAGTGAATCTTAACGAATACAAATTTAAAAATGGATTCTAAAAGTTAAAAAATAGGATATAAAAATGTAGAAACTTTATAGACAGGTTTTTTTTCTTTTTTTTTTCACTTCAATTGCTTAAATTAAACCTCCAATCTTCTACATAAACACACACTATATGGAAATACATTTCTGTATTCATTATTTTGGTTTTTCAATGCTAATAGCCTTTTTATGTTTTTTTCAATCTATAAGTCAAACCTTTTTTTTTGCTTTCTTCACTATTTTTTTTTAATTTTTATGTTTTATCTCATGCAAAGCTTTTTCTTGGCAGTGCAGAAGCTTTTTAGTTTCATCAGATCCCAGTAAATATTGCTAGCAGACAGACCGCAGAATGGGAAAATATATTTGCAAGTTATGCCTCTGACAAAGGCTTCATAACCAGAATACATGGAGAACTCCAATGTATTTGCAAGAGAAGAACAAGAGATCCCATCTCAGGATGGGCAAAAGATCTGAGGATTTAATTTTAATAGAGCATTTTCCTTTCTTAAAATGTGTATCTGTTTTTTGACACCCTCTTCATATTCCAAGCTTATAAAAGTTTATTATGTAATGTTTATTATGCATAATGTATCATATATTTATACCAAACATTTTATCCTACAAAGAGAACATATACCTTACTAACACCACAGATCTCTTAGAATCACTGAACACTTACTAGGCCAAAAAGAAACGATCACAATATATTTTTTAAAAAGTGTGTGTTCCATATTAAATTATAATAATGGAGCATAACTAGATATTAATAAAGACGCAAATATTCTTTGAAAATGCTTGAAAAATAAATTTAAAAATCATCAATAATTCTGAGGTCAGCACAGATATTCAATTTGCCATAACAATGATATAGAAAACTATGTCAATGAGGGTCCCAAGTCTTACATTAATGAAATGCAGCCAAATACCCATCTACAGGGAAATTTTTAAAGCTACATGCACATACTTTAAACAAGAAATACCATGCATGAAATAAGTGAATATGCAGCTCAAGAATTCATGACAAAGGGAAACAAAAGTTAAATGGATAAGGCAGTATAAGGGGGTTAGTAAGTGATATGAGAAGAGAATGAGTTATAACAACAAAAACGAGCAGGGTAGAAAAAATAAGTATAAAAGTCCATTTAAAGAAGAAAGTAGTCAAACACAGCAACATTAATTGAGAGAGAGGAAATCTGTGAGGAAAGTCACAGGGATGAAGCAATGGGAATAAGAAAGATTAGATCAAAATCACAGAGAATGTTATTTTAATAGGACATTAAAAATCACATTATAATGGCTCGGCGCCTGTGGCTCAGCGGGCTAAGGTGCCAGCCATGTACACCTGAGATGATGGGTTCGGATCCAGCCTGGGCTTCCAAACAACAATGATGGCTACAACCAAAAAATGGCCAGGTGTTGTGGCAGGCGCCTGTGGTCCCAACTACTTGGGAGGCAGAGGCAAGAGACTCACTTGAGCCCAGGAATTGGAGGTTGCTGTGAGCTGTGATGCCACAACACTCTATCCAGGTGACAGCTTGAGGCTCTGTCTCAAAAAAACAAACAAAAAATCACATTATAACAAAGACATCTATACCAGAACGTTTATGCAGCCCAATTCATAATTGCTAAGTCATGGAAGAAGCCCAAGTGCCCATCGAGCCACGAATGCTTTAATAAATTGTGGTACATGTACACCACGGAATATTATGCAGCCTTAAAGAAAGATGGAGACTTTACCTCTTTCATGTTTACATGGATGGAGCTGGAACACATTCTTCTTAGCAAAATATCTCCAGAACAGAAGAAAAAGTATCGCATGTACTCAGCCCTACTATGAAGCTAATTTATAGCTTTCATTTGAAGACTATAACCCAACTATAGCACAAGAATATGGGGAAAGGGAAAAAGGAGGGGAGGGGAGGAAAGGGGGCAGGTTAGAGTGAAGGGAGGGTAATTGGTGGGGCCACATCTATGGTACATCTTAGAAGGGTACAGGCAAACCTTACTATATGCAGAATACAAATGTCTTCATACAATAACTGAGAAAATGCTCCGAAGGCTATGTTAAACAGTTTGATGAAAACATTTCAGATTGTATATGAAACCAGCACATTGTACCCCTTGATTACACTAATGTACACAGCTATGATTTAATAGTAAAAAAAAAACTGAAGAAATACAAAATCAAAAAATTGTATTAATCATCAAAATTAACTTAAGACATTAAAATCATATAACCAACAATTATAAAACATAAAAAAAAGTATTTCCCAAATCTGGTACTAGGAAATGATGATTTAAATGGAAAAGTTATATCAAAATCATTCTTTTGTTAATTAAATTGTTTTAGAACATAGATTATAGTTTGTGATGCTTACCAAAGATTGATCCAAAGCCTTCAAAAATAGTGTTAAAAAAAGTACATCACATAGCAACTTTGTTTAGGATTATAGATTTAAAGATCCTCAAGAAAATACTACCATTTTTTATCTAGTAGTATATGAAAGAAAAAGTATAAAATGATAAAATGGACTGGGTCCAAGAAATTTAAGGGTGATTTTTTTATTATGTTATATTAATAGGTATATTGATATATTCCATACTTTTTTTTTTTTTTGCAGTTTTTGGCCAGGGCTGGGTTTGAACCCACCACCTCCAGCTTACAGAGCCAGTGCCCTACTCCTTTGAGCCACAGGCGCTGCCCTATTCCATACTTTTTACATATACATATCAATTATTCAAAGGAAAAGAGCCATATGAATATCTTGAAAGTTGACCATACTCATTTGATAAATATTAAATTCTTATAAGCATTTTGACTAGAGAATACTTCCTTATACTTCCTAAAAATACTTCCTAAAAAAGTCTTTACTACAAACACTATATTTAACAGTAAAACAAATAGGCAAAATAGGAACATAATTTCTCTGGAAAATGAAATAAAAGAAATAAAATACAACTTCAAGAAATTAAAATGCTTTTAGAATTATTAGAATAATTATGTGGTAATGTGCATCTGTGCCTTATCTGTGGTTTCTTTTCTTTTGGGGGGTGGCGGGGGGGGTTAAGCAGACCAGGGTAAGGTTTGAACCTGCCACCTTTTGTGTGGAGGACTGAGGCTCTAACCACAAGTCTATGGCGCCCAGTCTATGGTGAGGTTTGAACCTGCCACCCTTTGTGTGGAGGACTGATGCTCTAACCACAAGTCTATGGCGCCCAGTCTATGGTGAGGTTTGAACCTGCCACCCTTTGTGTGGAGGACTGATGCTCTAACCACAGGTCTATGGCGCCCAGTTGTGAATGCTGCATTCTCAGTATTTAAATGTCCAATTATCTATCTTTCCAAAAATTCCCATCCATTTCATTTCTTGTTAATGATCAGTCTCTATTTCTTTCCTTTCTCCATTAATGCTCCATATTTGTAGAACACCCACCTTTTTGCCTGATCTTATTCTTTCCCCACAAGCTCAACTACCATTTGGTTCATCCTGGAAGACTCTACTTTCTACCCTTACAAAACATCTCTGGATGTTATAGGTTGAGAATTCTACCACCTATATTGTGCATCTTTCTGACCCTTATGTCTTCACCTCCACAAAGAAAAATACAAAGCAAAACAACAATACGCTTTTTTGAAATGAATATTCTATGGGTAAATCATTTTGCACTTCTTCCTTGGGGTCATCTCCAAAACATCTGAGTTAATTTTTCCCACCCATCTAAAGATGTTGATCCTTGCCTCTCACTCTTCCTTTCCACCTGAAATCCTGCTGTTATCCCAGATAACGCCTGTGCCCCAACAGAGAATGAATGCGTACAATTCTGGCTGTTATCACCAATTTAAAGCCTGGCTGGCACTTGAGTTTTGTCCTCATCAGGGCAAGTCCTGTCTCTGAAATAATTAACTCAGTGACTTCATTTTCCCTCCCGGCTTCCCATTCCTGTAGCTCTTGAACTCAGCTCGCATACATTTTATCTTCTACTGAACTTGAACACTCCAGGTGGAGAATGGCAGACATTCAAGAGGGTTGGGAGTGTTAAGCAAATATGGAAGTTTTGGTCCCAATAAAGACCAATTGTTAAACTATTTCTAGGCTTTAGATTGAGGCTTTGGCATTTTACAGAAGCTCCCCAGCCCTGTGTAAGCAGCTTAAGTGCAACAGCCCCCGGGCATTTGTGTCTCTGCTCCCATTTTGACTTCCCTGCCTTTTTTTGTTTGTTTGTTTGTCTCTATGTTTTTTTTTGTTTGTTTTTGTTTTTATTAAATCATAGCTGTGTACATTAATGCAATCCTGGGGTACAATGTGTTGGTTTTATATACAATTTGAAATATTTTCATTGAACTGATTAATATAGCTTTCATGGTGTTTTCTTAGTCATTGTGATCAAACATTTATATTCTACATTTAGTAAGTTTCACCTGTACCCTTCTAAGATGCACAGTAGGTGTGAACCCAACAATTACCCTCCTCCACCCATCCTCCCCCCCTTCTCCCCTCTCTTGCCCCTTTCCCCATATTCTTGTGCTATAATTGGGATATAGCTTTCATATGAAAGCTATAAATTAGTTTCATAGTAGGGCTGAGTACATTGGATACTTTTTTCTTCCATTCTGGAGATACTTTGCTAAGCAGGATATTTTCCAGCTCCATCCACGCAAACATGAAAGAGGTAAAGCTCCATCTTTCTTTAAGGCTGCATAATATTCCATGGCATACATATACCACAATTTGTTAATCCATTCGTGGGTCGATGGGCACTTGGCTTTTTACAGGACTTAGCAATTATGAAATTGCTAAGTAATTGTACAGCCAGGGCTGTTATAAACATTCTGTTATAGATATCTTTGTTATAATGTGGTTTTTGGTCTTCTGGATCCATACCTAGTTGAGGAATTATAGGGTCGAATGGCAATTCTATTTTTAGGTCTCTAAGTATACTCCACACATCCTTCCAAAAGGACCGTATTACTTTGGATTCCCACCAGCAATGTAGAATTGTTCCCTTTTCTCCACATCCACGCCATCTCTGGTTTGGGGATTTTGTGATGTGGGCCAATCTTACTAGAGTTAGATGATATCTCAGAGTAGTTTTGATTTGCATTTCTCTGATAATTCAGGATGATGAGCATTTTTTTTCATGTGTCTGTAGGCTGTGCGCCTGTCTTCTTCAGAAAAGTTTCTCTTCAGGTCCCTTAGCCAAACTGAGATGAGATCATTTGTTCTTTTCTTGCTAATACGTTTGAGTTCTCTGTGGATTCTGGTTATTAAACCTTTATCAGAGACATAACCTGCAAATATCTTCTCCCATTCTGAGGGCTGTCTGCTTGCTTTACTAACTGTGTTCTTGTGCACAGCTTGGCTGTGCAGAAGCTTTTTAGTTTGAACAGGTCCTAGTAGTGTGTTTTTGACCCTGCCTTTCTTATCCAGCTTGGAATCAGCGTCTCATCACTTCAAGTTGGCCATTTGCCAGTAGCCTCAATTCTATTCTTCAGTGATCCCTTCCATATTTTTTTTCTACCTAGCAAAGCCTAAGCTTTGGGAACTGCTGCCCTGAGCTTCTCAGCACTGATAGAGGAAAACACATACCCTCACATGTGGGTATTGTCCCTAATGTTAGTCATTAACATAAACTTATTCTTGTGGCTGCCTTGCAGTCCTACTGTGTCCATAATAAGCTCTACTGTCCATTTACCTGTGACACTTAAGATAAACTAACTCTACTTCCTCCCAGTCTCTAACCCCATCATCTTTCACAGATGTCCTTAAATGACAACTTCACAGTAAGAATCCTTTTAATGAAAATTCCCCAAACTTTCAGCTGCCACAGCATCAAACATACTCGCTTTTTTTTTTTTTTTTAACAGTAGTACCTCTTTCGTTTAATTGCAATGAAATAAATGTCTTTCCCCCTGTCCAAGGCTCAACTCTCAACTTGCTTGCTGACTCACTTTGGCTGCTTCTCTTCAAAGACTTTGTTACTTACCCGTAGTTGATTACTGGAAGGAAGCCAGTCACAGCCTGCATTTGCACCATGAATCCCCACTCACTGAGTGACTTACTCTATTCAGGATCATATTTTAACAGTAAAATGGGGACATGCATTATTTCATAGAGTTACAGTGAGAATTGAAAAAAACTAATAATATTTATAAAGACCTCAGAAAAGTAAGCATAATAGAAGTGCTTGACAATTAAATTCTCTCTTCACTCCTATATCTTCCACCACTACTGCTGCATTCACTTCTAATCACCACCTACACACAATCTTTGGGGAAGGAAAAAAACCACCCCTACGTGCTTCCTCCTGTTACCAACGTATCTTTTTCTTCCTATTCACAGCCAAACACATCAGGATGGACTGAATTTGGTCTCTGCTTCTATTTCTCCTTTTTACTCCACAACCTTCCAAAATCTGGATTCTGCTTCCCCAACTCTGCTGAACCTGCTTTTGTCAATGTCAGTGATGACGGCCTTGTAGTAAAATCCAATAAATAATTTCCAGGCCTTATCTACCTGAACACTTGGCAGAGTTTGACACTATTGACTGCAGCTTCTTTCTTGAAATGCCCTCTCGCTATGGCTTATCTGTTACTGTACTTGGCTTACTTACCTTCTGCCTCTCATTTAATCTCTTTTTTCAAGTATCTCTTTCTCCTTGTTCTACCCTTTAATAGTTATTGGCAATTTTTAGGACTCTGCCTCAAACTCTTTTCCCTTCTTATTTTAAATATTTCCCCTGCCTAATAGCTTCTGCTTCTAGAGCATCAATTTCAGTCTATAGCTAGATAGTTGCGATCTGTAAATCTCCAGCTCGGATGAAGAAGTGTGGCACAGTGTTTAAAGAGGTGAATTCTGGACACAGAGGATCTATGCCCAGGGTCTGAATTCTTACTCTGCCCTCGTCTGGGTATCTCATTGAAAAATTACTTAACTTGTTGAAGCTTCAGATTAGTTGTTTGTGAAATATTGTTGAAAATTGTTTTATACAGAAATTAAATAAATATGAATGCATCATCTAAGAGAATCAGTGGGCATCTAGGAAATACTTAATACATTTTTTTTCTATTTTTGATCGCCTCTCCCTATACATCTTTCTCTTGAATTTGAAGCCTACATGTCAAATGGCTATGTGATACCATTATTTTAATTCTCCCATGAAACCCATAAATTCAATATCTAAATATATTTTTTCTTTTCTTTTCTTTTTTTTTTTTTTTTGAGACAGAGCCTCAAGCTGTCACCCTGGGTAGAGTGCTGTGGCATCACAGCTCATAGCAACCTCCAATTCCCGGGTTCAAGCGAGTCTCTTGCCTCTGCCTCCCAAGTAGCTGGGACTTAGGCGCCCACCACAACACCCAGCCATTTTTTGGTTGCAGCCATCATTGTTGTTTGGCGGGCCTGGGCTGGATTCGAGCCGCCAGCTCAGGTGTACGGGGCTGGCGCCTTAGCCTGTTGAGCCACAGGCACTGAGCCTAAATATATTTTTTCAAGACACTTTTCCTTCATGCGTTTCTTACCTCAAAGAGTGGCACAGTTATCCAACAAGAACCTCTTTCCCAATACTTTCCTGTTATTACTATCATTTTAATTTTTGCACACTTGTTATATCACTCTTTCTGTTTATACTATTTATGCTTTCTTGTTTTTTTTTTCATCAAATCCTGTCAGAGTTTTATCCATTTTTTAAAATTTCTTCAAAGGCACAAATTTGTTTTTAAAATAATTTTATAATTATTTCTCATTGTATGATGTTATTAGATTTATTGTCTCCTTTCTGTTTATACCGAGGTTTTTATTTTTTATCTCCTGTAGTTGCCCACTTAGCTCATTAATATTCAGCTTTTTTTAAGCACTTAGTAAATTTCCTTCTAAGTAAATGTTTTTAGGTGCAGTAGATTGGATACCATTTAGTTATAAGAATTTTAGAAGATACATGAAGTTTGTAGAAGTAGGTGTGTGTAATAACTTTTTTTTTTTGTAATAACTTTTTTCTTTATCACCCTCATTAGAGAGCTGTGGCGTCACAGCTCACAGTAACTTCCAACTCCTGGGCTTAGGAGATTCTCTTGCCTCAACCTCGGGAGTACCTGGGACCACAGATGCGCACCACAATACTCGGCTGTTTTTTTGTTGCAGTTCGGCCAGGGCCAGGTTTGAACCTGCCACCCTTGGTATATGGGGCTGCTGCCCTACTCACTGAGCCACAGGTGCTGCCCATAACATTTTTGCTATTAATAGCCGAGAGATTAGATGGAATGGTCTTCACATTGACCACATTTTGGAACTTGTCCAAAAAACCTACATTATGACCTAGTACATGGTTTTTATACATGTTTCAGGGGGTTGAGAAGAATCTATATTCTCTTATTCTTGGGCGTGGTACTTGAAATAAGTCTAACTCTCTAGATTGCTAATGTTCTTCATATTTTTTACATTTTTACTGATTATCTTTTCCAGTTACCTATTAAGAATCGAGAAATTGAAAATGTTAAATTTGCCACAAAGAGGAAAGGTTTGCTAATTCTTCTCGGTAGCTTTGTCAACATTTATTTATTTTGAGATAGTTTTATTAGGAATAAGAAATATGATAAATCTCACCTTTTATCATTACCAAATAAATTATATTTCTAAATATGCTTTTTATATTGAGATATATTTTTCTCCTGTTAAAAGAGTTATGTCAGTTTTCTTTTAAGTTATATTCGTTTCATAGATCCTTTCCACCATTTTACTGTAAGCCTTTCCAAGTTTTTTTTTTTAGCTATGTCTTTATAAATAGCATATGGTAGCATTTTAGAAATCTGTTCTAATAATCTCTCTCCCTTCTTTCATGAGCATAGTGCATTTATTAACTTTAGTGATTATAATACATTCAATCCTTTTCTACCATCTTACTTTTCAATTTACATTAATACTTATCTCTCTTTTACCATGCTTCTTACTATTTTTACAATTTTAGCTGATGTTTTTTCTCTTCATTCCATCAGGAAGAAAGGTCTTCCTTTTTTTAAATGTATATACCCTTGAAATTTTAGCATGCAAATTTAGTTTCAGTAAGTCCCAAATTAAGCAGTATCTTAATCCACTCATAATAATTTAAGAAGCATAGAACTCTAAATGTGATCACTCTCTTCCTAAATTGTAAAATAAATGGATACCCTGTTTTTGTTTGATTTTCTTTCTTCCTTACATATCTTATTTAGAATTACCTTTTGTCCAGTTTTCTTTATGATAACTTTTCACCCCTATCCATTTTCACATGGCTCGATTTCACACTTTTTCCAGGATTGATTTTGCTGGTGACACTATTCTAAGTTAACAGTCATTTCCCCTAAGTACTTTCTAGACATTACTTTTTGGCTTCCAATGATGTTTTATTTATTCATTTGTTCTTCATTTGTTGATTATCTGTTCATTCTCTTTGGCCACCTTTAAATTACTTATATTATTTTTATTTTAATATTTAAAAAAAATAATTATATTCTACTTTCTAAGTTGAAGACATTCTAACATAGGACTTGCTATATACTAAGAACCAGAAGGCAAGCCACCACAGGAACAGTGTTCAGAGGAAAATAGATACTGCGTTACAATTCCGGATTAATGTCCCTACGATGTCACTTCCTAGTTGTATGACCTTGGGCATACTCACAAAACCTTCTAAATTCCATCATTTTGCTCTTTCAAGTCAACATACCAATATGAAACCTCAGAAGATTTCCAAAAGGACAGAAGGAGATGGCATATGGAAACAATTAATGCAGAGACATGCCCAAAAAGACTATGCACAGTCAAGAAAAATGAACTTATTCAACCTCTAATTTGGGTCATTTGTGGTGGAACACAAACTGTTCACATTCCCTGGGTCCTGGGAAGCAGTCTGATGATCTCAATCCAGTAAGATTCAAAATAGCTTATATTGGCTCGGTGCCTGTGGCTCAACAGGCTAAGGCGCCAGCCATATACACCTGAGCTGGCGGGTTCGAATCCAGACTGGGCCCACCAAACAACGACGACTGCAACCAAAAAAAAAATGGCCGGGTGTTGTGACGGGCGCCTGTAGTCCCAGCTGCTTGGGAGGCAGAGGCAAGAGACTCGCTTGAGCCCAGGAATTGGAGGTTGCTGTGAGCTGTGTTGTCACTGCACTCCACCCAGGGTGACAGCTTGAGGCTCTGTCTCAAAAAAAAAAAAATAGCTTATATTGTCAAATGTTTACTGTACCTCTTAGACTACTTTTAAAGTTTTATCTTTATCCTTCTGACATTTCACTACAATATGTCATAGTTTTGATTCCTTTTCACATTTTTATCCTACTTGAGGGAGATGTGGTTCCTGGATTTGTGGCTATATACCAATATTAGAAAATCTACTATCTCTTTAAGCATTGCCTCTCTCTGTTCTCTCCCTCTGGGACTCAGTTCTGTGTGTATTAAATCTACTTATATTGCCCCTTATGTCTTGCAACCTCTCATTCATATTTTCTGTCTTTTGTTCTCTTTGCTTCCCACTGACTACTTTTAGATATGTATTCTAGTTCATTAATACCCTGTTTAGCTGTATGCATACCACTGTTTAATCTAGCTAATCAAAATTTTAAGTTCAACCATGATATGTTTAATTTTAGAAATGATATTGACTGAAATGTATCCTTTCATTTTTAATAAACTCTTTAAATACTTCTAAGATAACAGTTTCTATTTCATTATATCTAATGGACTCTGTATGTCTGTCTGACTTTTTCAGACTTTTTCGTCAATTTTGTGGGTTATTGTTTTAATTACCTTATTTGTTTATTTGTTTTTTCTGTATACTGACCCTCAGACATAAAGGCTTGCTTTTCTCTATTAGGTGTGTGTTTGTTGCTTTAATAATAGGATTCCTATGAGCATAAATTAAAGATGTGGGAATCTTTGTGCTTGTAGCCAATAGATAACAAATTCTTTGAACATTTCCACTCTTTTCCTTTCTTTCTTTTCATCCTTTTTTTCTTTCTCTCCTTTCTTTTCTCCTTTTCCTTTTCTTTTTCCTTTCCTTTCTTTTTTTTCCCCAGAGACAGAATGTCACTCAGTTGCCCTGATAGAGTTCCATAGTGTCATAGCTCACAGCAATCCTTAAACTCTTGAGCTCAAGGATCCTCCTGCCTCAGCCTCCCAAGTATCTGGGACTACAGGAGCCTACCACAATGCCTGGCTAATTTGTTTTGCTTTTTATTTATTTATTTATTTTTATTTTTTCTACATATAGAGACAGGGTCTCACTTTGCTCAGGCTGGTCTTGAACTTCTGAGCTCAGACAATCCACCTGTTTCAGCCTCCCAGAGTGCCTGGATTACAGGAATAGAGTTTTTGGCTGACTCTTTGGCCTTAGCTTACTATGTCTTCATTCCCAGTTTATAGGTGTTCTTTCTTCCTATCTTCCTTCTTCACTTGATGCATTCCTTTCTTCCTTTATTCTTTTTTCTTTTTTTCTTTCTGTAATAAGAGATGGGAAACTTAGAAACCATTTCTACTTCTTGCAAAACAGGTGATGTCTCATATAGTACATTGGTTATAGGCTTTAATTCTTTTGTTGCAGTTATATTGCCTCATCATCAATCCCCAGATCTAAGAAACTATGTATCAACAACAATTCATCTTCTGAAGAAATGAAAAAATAAATATTTAAAAAAGATTTATATTCTACTATTTCTCTTAGTCCCCCTTGACCATATTCCTGTTAGGATTACCATAATCTCTTGGCTGAGGTATGTGAACCATTCCTTACTGTTTGGCTATTAATCTTATTAATGATAATTTCATTTCTGCCATGTAGTTAGAATTATTTTACCAAAATGGAAGTCCAAATATAATATTTGATGGAACAACAAACTATTTATTGGATAAATAAATTAGGATATAGTGGTCTAAGGTAACTAAAAGAGTGGGTTCAAAATGTTTTTAACACAAAGAAATGATAAATGCCTGAAGTGATGGATACCCCAGTTACTCTGATCTGATTAATTCACATTGTATGCCTGTATCAAAATATCATACCTATTCTATAAAGATATGTAATGCTCATGTACTCATAATTAAAAGTTATTATTTATATTAAATAATATATAATTTATAATATATAATTATAAATTATTATACATAATATATAAATATATAATTCTGTATATAAATAATATATAATTACAGTTTTATTATTTAATGATATATTTTATTATTTATATTATTTTTGATGGTTTTAATTATATATATTTTAATTTATGAAATATTATAAAACTATAAATATATAACATGTAGATAGATAGATATAATTAAAACCATCCAATGACCTCTGTCTTTTAGGTAAAAGTCTAAGCTCCTTGTAATTCTTTTCTCTCTGGTCCCTGTGTAGAGTGATCTTTGCTTACACTCTGACTTTACTCCACATTACCACCCCTACCCCACCTCTCACACTCTACTTTCTGGGTAATATGAACAGTCCATCTTGTTACTCTGTGTCAGGCACTCCCACCCCCCTGATCCATGAACATGCCATTTCCCTTTCCTAATTTATTCCTTATTCCTGGTCACTTAACCCCCTCAGGCCCCTATTTATGACTAACTTCTATTGAATAGTCTATTTATTCTACCATGGCTCAATTTAGATATAATTTTCTTCAGCAAATCTCTGAGTACCCTAATAGATTAGGCATCCCTTCCAGAAGCTTTCATGGAATATTATGTTTCTTTACTATAGAACTAACCACATGCATTGTAATCATCCTTCACTTGTTTGCATTCCCAAATAGACTCTATGTCCATGAGAGCAAGTACAGTCTACTTTGTTAGTTACTGTGTCCCAGGTATGTAGTCACGTGCCTTGCACTTGGGTGCTCTGTAAATACATATTGGGTGAATGAAGGGAAGTAAGAATAGTATTATTACAAGTAAGAGGAGATCTCTGTATAGAAATAGAAATAAAACTGCCTATTAACACTTAACTTCAAAAAATCAAATGTGAAGTTCAATAACTATTTCTTCTTTTCAATAAATATTTCTTATATAAATTCATGACATATAATAAAAATTCAATGTGTTTGTAAAACAGATCAGTAAAATATTTACTTGTAATAACTAGTGATATTCCGAACTTCTCTAAATAAAGTTTACAGTACAAATGGTAGGATGAAAATATCAGACTACTTAATGCATTGCAGTATTTCTTCTTATGATTTAATATAGCAGAGTCACCATTTCATCTTAGGTCTGTTTTCAGGCAAACGATCCTAATGGGTATTTGAATCCTACCATTTTCAGCATGTCCCAGGGTCTGGCTCTGCACCCACATGCTACACCATCCCCTGTCTATCCATTCTGTTCTGTCAGAGGCAGATCAAGCGGCCTCTGAGTATAATCACATCAAAATCGATTTTCATGGCTGAGAGAAAAATAATGGAAATTTCTCTAATGCAGTAAATGTATGTGTTCCTTTTGGTTAACCAAAATAGACTATACATCAGACCTGTCAAAATTAAGTTTTCTTGATTCAGTGCTCTCCTACCAACTTGTACACAAATTACAAAGGCGTACCGGGGAGCACCGGGCTGCGATCCTGCCCTCCAGAATGCACCTGCGTCTCTCTCCAGGGAACAATCTCACCAAGTTTTTAAGCTACTAGCAATATGTAGTCTGAATCCTTTAGGAAACTACTCCATGTCAGCATGGTACCTTAAACCTATCACAATTTTGGTCAGTAGGTTCTCCCACACTGAGATTCCCAAACAGTAACAATGGTAACACTTGGATGGACTTGGAGTCCAATTCAAACACCGTCCCTTTTGCACTCTTTCCAGATCACTGTTACCTTCTCTACATCAGTGTTCATTTCTCTGTAGATATCCAAGGTGATTGACCACATTCAAATGACAAGATCCCAGTGAGATGGTCATTCTACCTACACTGGTTATATGATATTCTCTCAAAGTAGACACACCTTGAAAATATACACAGAACATTTTTTTATGGTTTCTTGATAAGTACAGTAACCTTTGGACAATGATACCAGGAGTTAATTTTATCTAAACTGAATGATTCAGATTAATTACATTTTTAAAAGAATAACAGTTTCCTACTGAACTTTGACAACCAAGATAAATAATTGAGAATGTTTTTGTCACTAAGGACAAAATGAGATCTAATATGTTCAAAAACTAACTCATGATATAATTCTGAAACTTGCTGACTAATAAATAGGCCACCAGTTTAATAAACCATTAAAAAAATTAGAACACAGGGCAGCTCCTATGGCTCAAAGGAGTAGGGCGCTGGCCCCATATGCCAGAGGTAGTGGGTTCAAGCCCAGCCTTGGCCAAAAAAAAAAAAAAATTAGAACACAGCAGACATTTAAAATCAGCAAGAAGTAAACCAAAAACCACTTTAAGCCAGGCATAGTGGCTCATTCCTGTAGCCCCAGCTACTCAGGAGTCAGATGTGGGAGGATTGCTTGAACTGGGAGTTCAAGATCAGCCTGGGAAATATTGCACACCAAAAGGGACATCTTTTTAAAAATGCCAAGTTGAGTTCCAGGGAAACTTAGGAAACATCAAATAAGTGAATGCTCCTTTTAAAAAATAATCCTTCCTAATATCCACCCTCTTTTAAAATCAAGGTTATTTTCTTTGTTCTGTTGTCTTCATTCAAAACTAATTTTTCTAAGTACCAAACAAAAACAAAATCAATTTTTGCAGTTTGGTTGTCATGAACAGCAATGAGAAATTGGTTTGCATATTCTGCCATAGCAACTTTATTAAAAGTCAGATTGCTCTTTTAAACTTCTGGGATATCTGAACAAGGTATCATGGTGAGATATATAAGCAATCAGTGACAATATTATTTATTTAATATGCAAATGTAGTAACCTTTACTCATTTGATTCTGTATTTGATCATATTCAATGACATTATTTTCTAATAGCATACAACTTGTTAAGTAAACACTGAACTTACAATTCAGAAATCTGTGTTGCGGCTTAAACTTCTTGAAGCTGGTCCATCAAATAACTAATTCAGCAATGAGCAAAACTTTTCAGTATTTCTTTTAAAGTCTTAAAAAAAGCCAAATTTATTGAGCTTTAATGTTACGTGTGGCTAACAAAATATCTATCCCTTATAATATTTCCATCTTTAAAAACTGGGAAGAAATTATTTTTACCGTCCTTTGAGGCATTTTGAGATCTCTCTTAGGCATTTAGGATTTTAAACATTTAATAGTAGATCTTTTAATGGATATTAAATAATTAACTGTTGACTGAAATGGGATCTGAATTGTGTTTGATAACATTCTCCTTCAAAAGCAGATGAAAATGTTGTAAAAAGGCCAACCTAACCAGGATGGTAAGAGATCCACTCATACCCCTTAACAGATTTTCATTTCTAGACATTCCAGCTTCTGGGTGGCATGTGTGATGTGATGCACATTAGCATAATCAATAGGGAAATTGATCCAGTACAAAGATGAGAAGGGAGAACTGACAGAGGGGGGGTTTATCTTGTGAAGTGCAGATTTGAAAAACATCATTGCTAACTATTAGGGAATGGTAGAAATTTCTTACCTGCTCAGATTTCCATAATGAAAAATTTCCCTCACAGTCTATAAACTTTTTCTAACTAGGCAACAAAATAAATCAATAAGGTAAATTTCATCACTGAATGATTCATTAAATTATAGATACCTTGGGATTTGTGTGTCTGTATATTTCAGGCCATGCCCAAATCACACATTAAAGTCCTGATAATGCCTGGTTAACAACTGTATGAATCAAAAAAACCAGCAGGATAATATGTGCATTATACATGTTTGTGCACTTAGTGTAGTTGTTAAAAGGACATTAACTCACTCATTATACAAATATTTATTGAACATTCACTCTTTGCCAAATATACTGCCAGTATTTCTCATTTAAATTCCATATTAACTTTGCAATGGCAAAACTTGCTACCTGAGTTCAAATTCTATTTTCGTCACTGACTTGCGGCATAAACTTTGATAAATTGCTGACCCATTCTGTGGCACAATTTTTCTCATCTGTAAATGAGGATAACAATAACAAGAAAAATTACAGAACCTTTGTGATGTTTAGATGAGATAATGCATTTAAGTGTTGAGTGTAGCAAATTATAAGTGCTATACAGCAAATTATAAGTGCTGTATCTGGTAGCTGCTATTATTTTCTTCATTTTAAATACCCAGAAATGAAACTATAGAAGAAAATTAACTTGCCTGTGAGCACACAGGTAATAAGTAGAAGCATGAAGATTGAGACTGTATCATTTTTAATTGGAAGACTTTAATTTTTTGTCTTTTTGAAAATTATTCTTATCAACATAATGTCTATGCATCATTTTAAAAGCATAAATAGTGCTAGAAGACAAATGAATTTGCAGCAACACAAACCCTCTTCAATCCTAATTCCAGTAACACATTAATATTTCTGTTTCTAGATTTTTTAATTTTAGGCATTTTTTCATCATTGTTTTATAATAAATTATGGAGACTTACTACCCAAATGTCCTCACGACCTAATTTGCCTTCTTTCATTCAACCAGTATAGTTCTACTGGTTGAATTCTACTTTATTTGTTTCAATAAAGCAAATTTCAGTGTTTGCAATATAGTTGCTAAGTAATTATTTTTCCCTCATGAGCCAAGTCAAGCTCTGTATTTCAATTAGCTTTTCCTGTACAATATTTTGCTTTCTTCCAGATTTAAATGATTTTCTTGAGTTAACTTTTTTGCAGAAACTTCTATGTTGCTGAATTTTTCTTAAACCCTGCAAAAAACATATCAAACCACTTTGAGGTCCTGTTTTTGCGTGAGGTCAAGCACATTGAGTCATGTGTGTGTTCGTTGCTCCACTCCCTTTGCAGATGTGGTTTCTGGAGCTCTCCACCCTCCTATTCTGTTCTCCACCCCTGGGTCTCTGTGGTCTTTCATGCTCAGGTGGCTCTTCTCTCTTCCTGGAGAATCCACTCTTTCTGGATTCCTGGTCTTTTTCTTGATCACTTTCCTGTTGTGATGAAACTCATTCTGAGGTGCTAGAATAGTTCCCTAAGAAAAGGTGTCTGGATGATAATTACATTTGACCCTTGAACAGCACAGTTTTAAACTGCATGGTCCCCTTACAAATGGACTTTCTTGTCTCTGACACATCGACAACTGTAAGACCAACGCCTCCTCTTCCTCTTTTCCCCTGCCTACCCAATGTGAAGATGACGAGGAGGAAGACCCTTACGATGGTTCCCTTCCACTTAGTGAACAGTAAATATATTTCCTCTCCCTTATGATTTTCTATTTCGTATTTTCTTTTCTTTTCTCTCATATAATACATATGACCAACAAAATATGTGTTAATCAATTGTCTATGTTATTGGTAAGGCTTCCAGTCAGCGGTATGCTGTTAGTAGTTTTGGGGGAGTCAAAAGGTACGTGTGGACTTTTAACTATGTGAATGGGGGGGACATCTGTGACTATTACCCTCAGGATTTTTAAAGATCAATTGCAGTTTGAAAGCTTATCCCACCAAAAACGTCTTTCTTCTACTCTTACATTTGATGGCTAGTTTAACTGGTTATAAATCCTATGTTGAATTTTTTCTTTCAGAATTTTGAAAACTTTACTCTATTGTCTTTTAGTTTCTACTTTTGCTTATGATCCCACTTGTCATTCTACTTCTTCTTCCTTTCTGTATGGCCTGGTATTGCTTCCAGGGGCATACTGGGATTTCAACTTATTCTACTTTCTGGTGTTTTGTGATCATACAATTTGCTGTGAGTCTTTTTCTCTCTCTCTCTCTCTATCTTTTCTTTCCTTTTTGTTGTTCTGCACACAATTGGGTCTTTAATTCTGAGAAATTTATGTGTACTATTTCTTTGATAATTTTCCCTTTTCGATTTTTCCTTGTTCTTTTTCCTGGAATTTTTATTAGTCAGATGATGGCCCTCTTGGATTAGAGTTTGGTAGTCATGTAAAAGAAATCTTTCTTTATATATACTTTTTCAAAATCTTCATCTTTTGCTTCTATTTTTTTTAAATACAGTAGAACCTCTGTAAACATCTAAACATCACGAAGGTTCTATAACTTTTCTTGTTATTATTATAAACTGGTCAAAATATAGAGGCGGTCAACATTAGGAACAACTGTACTGATATGTACAAGTGATACATCTTCATTCTATGACAATTAGGTCAATTTAAGAGGTGATCAGTGTAGGAAGGTGATCAACTATGGATGGTCAATTGTATTTCTGATGAATTTTAATTGAAGCTGTCTTTTAAAGGGCTATTTATTATTCCATAATTATTCCCATTTAATATCATCCTGTTCTTATTTCAGCAATCCAATATCTTTTCTTATCTCTCCAAGGTTACATTTATAGAGTGATTTTTTTTTCTTTGTTTTAAGATTTTTCCTGCTTGGTGTTTGACTCTGCTTGTGTCAAGATCCCCTAATCTATTACAGGTTTCAATCCCCTTGTAAGCTACAGCTTTCCATTCATGCCCGGTGATTCCTGACTACTCACTTGTATTTCAAGTTCAGGTACTAAAGAGATGATTGGAAGCTCCAGGTGAACAAGGCTTCCCTATGGAGGATCTTAGCAGTTTTTACCCCCAGGTACTCAAATGTTCATTTCTGTATGCCTTTCCAGGTCCGTTACTTGCTTAGTTATCATCTTTTATTTTGAGAGAAGAATATTCCAAATTATTCTGTCTACAAAAAACATTAGTGACAGAATAGACTAAAGACAACATTCTAGACATAACAAGGAGAAGCTGAGGGGTCTTATTGTTTAATGCGCTAGCTTTTCTTAATATTTTCATTTTCAGTATTGTTCATCTTATCTATAAGACCTGAAATTCTTAACTTTAATTCATCCACATAGCAAGATTTTTTCCCTGTTACAAGTGAGCAGGGTAGTTGCCCAGGTTCACAGCATTAAGATAATATCATGAATCTAATTGCTTCTTCCTTAAACATTCAACCAACTCTAGGTCTTACAAAAAATTTGTAAGGTATCTGATGTCTCAAATTGGTGAGCTTTCTAAGATTCTGCAATATGAACTGGCTGCTTCTCATTTGATATTGCCTCAACTATACACAATTTCCAAACTCATTAAGTCTCAGACTTTTTTGACTTTTAAATGTGGGCAATCATATTACACTTAACGGCATTATGGTAAATTGTATGGCGTCTTCCCACCCACGTGTTTTTCTTTATATTATAACCATGCCATTCTTCCATCAAGACATGGAATGTATGTTTTCACCCAATGAATATTGTCGCACCTTTGTGACTGCTTCAACTAGTAGTTTTGTAGTGCACCCATGAATCTATGTGACTTGAAAATAGGCCATAATGAGCACTACGGCTTCTTCTCAGTTGTTTCTCTTGTGATATTTGCTCTTGTAACTCAGATGCTGTGCTTTGAGGAAGCCCAGGCTACATTGTATTAATATACAGGTAGCACATAAGTATTCTGGCCAATAAGTCCAGCTGAAGTCTCACATGATTCCTGGTATTAATCCTCTCAGGAAGAGAAGAAGACTTTGAGATCACTCAAGACCCAGTGAGCATCTAATCAGCTCCCTGGAAAACCCTGAGCCACCTATGCCCAGTTAACCTAGAACTGAGAATGATAATAATGACAATATTATTATTAATTTAAATGACTAAGTTTGGGTTAGCTTGTTGTATAGCAATAGACAACTGAACATTGATCTTCATAAATTAAACAGCTAAATTAGCAGTGATTTTTATTCCTTAATGAAACAAAGTAATGGTGCATCTTACAATAAATGACATCATAGATTCAGAAAATGTATTATTATTCTATTTTCTGTATTGCTAACTTCTCTTCTGTTTTCTAGCCTCCAAATATTTGTTATCCTCTGTGGTTTGCCAGTGGTTCCCCTGGTGGTTTTATTTCCTTTCTTTATTGTCATTTTAGTGAGATTTTTGGAAGGAGATGTAGTAAGTACATGTTCCATCTGCTGTGTGTAGTTGAGCTCATCATGTTTTACAAAAGTTCTATATTTTTTAAATACAGCTACAACATTGATGGCTACCTAAAAATTAGTATAGCATCTTATAAGTTTTTTCCAATATTAGTCAGGTCTTATTTTTTTACTTTTGTAATGCAAGATTAGCATTTTGTTGTCATTAGCTTTACGTACTCATTCTACACAAGTAATAGAAATATAACCAAAAAATTAAACTAAACGTTAATTCTTCTAAGGCTTGTTTCATTAGTCGATGCAACTTTCTGATCCTCAGTTTCCATAGAAAAAAATATAAAGTTAAATTCTAAATTAATGTGATAATTTAATGAGATACTATATATGAAATGTTTTATTACAGTACTCAGCACATAATCTTGTCCATTATAAATAGTAAGGCAATGTGAATCCCTTTAATCTAACTTTCTCCATTATTTTAATGAAGTTATAAAGTAAATTTGAAAAAGCATAAGATACTCTTGAACTAGTTATCATGTTGAGGTTTCCATAGTATTTTGTGTACTAATCCCTCATCATGAATGCGCTTAATCATAGAATTGCTTTTTGTCTTTCCAGAATCTATTCCCTTTTTTCCTAGAAGCACCAGTTTAATGCTCCTTGTTGGCTATAGTTTGGGTAAACTGACCAATTGTGTATCTCAATGTTCTTTCTGATAAGGGTAGATAAATGATGCAAGCTAGGACATAGCTCAGTTCTCTGACAATATTAATTATTAACTTTTTTTGATAATTTTATTGAATCATAATTGTGTACATTGGTGCATTCATAGGGCACAATGTGCTTCATATACAATCAGAAATATTGAGATTGTACTATAAATTGATAGTGATCAAAACAGCATGGTACTGGCATAATTATTAACTTTTAATAATCAGCTGAGCAA
>CAUYON010040079.1:0-32312 GCA_963573935.1 Arctocebus calabarensis | reverse complement strand
GCGATTCTCTTGCCTCAGCCTCCTGAGTAGCTGGGACTACAGGCGCCCGCCACAGCGCCCGGCTATTTTTTTGTTTTGCAGTTCGGCCGAGGCCGGGCTTGAACCCGCCACCTTCGGTATATGGGGCTGGCGCCCTACTCGCTGAGCCACAGGAGCCGCACGATAACAGTCTTGATTTACTTAACAATAAAAGCTTAAATCTTGAAGTTATCTCATACTCTTTTTTTTTTTTTCATTCTACACCTACTAAATTTCACATGTACCCTTGTGAGATGCACCCAGGTGTGGTCCCACTAATTACTCATCTCATACTCTTGCTTCTTGCTTCTTGGTTTTCCTACACATATGATCACAAAGTCACTCACTTCCACCATTCTGCTCAGCCTTCCATTTTGCTATGTACTTCTACTACCTCAGTTCAGAAATAAATACCATTGACTTTTCTATTGTCTCCTAACTAATTCTATATCTACCATCAGTCAACTATCTGTTCAATGTTTTCTCCACAGTATTTGAGGAAGACAGGTATTTTAAAAAATCTGATTCTCTTTCGGGGCCCTTTAATGCACCTTGAATGTCCATCTAATATGTCCTGTAGATGAATTGCTTTTGTAGGAAAAATGTTCTGAATATTAGCTAAATGAGAAAAAGTAAAATCTTATCTGGAACCCCACATATCTTGACAAGATTTATTTCAGTACATTAAGAAATCAAATGTAACTTGTAAAAATTTTCTAGAATAAATACAGTTGAAGATTTACTAACCTGGAAATAGTGAAAAAATTCAATCTAACTCAATCAAAGTAAAAAGGATAAAAGAGAGAAGAAGAGAATGGAAAGATTCAACTACATTAAAGTTCAAACTGTAGCTTGTCAAAAAAACCACAATTGTAAGAGGGATGTTACCTAACAAATGTAATCAGTGTAACCTGGTTTCTCGTACCCTCAATGAATCATCAACAATAAAAAAAGCAAAATAATAATAATAATAATAACCCAGATACTAACAATCAGATGACCACAAAGAAAAGAATGCAAGCAATGGATAACACAAAGGGTTAATGCACTTAGTATATGAAGTTATAAGTATTCTATTAATATGCAAAAAAGTGGTGAGAAAAAAAATTAGCAATCCACATAAATGGACAGCGGACATGAACAAAGTGGTCACAGAAGAAATGCAAACAAGTGATACACATATGGTGGAAAATTCTGCTTTACACGTGAAAATTCAAATTAAAAAATGAGATCGAGTTTACCTTTAGTAAAGCTCACTGATGAAGAAAATGACTGAGAATCTAGTGATACGAACATGAATCTCCTCATATTTTGCTAGTTTCTACTGATACTGACTTTTAGACTTGAATTTATTATTATTTTTTTCTTGAATGTGGGATCCCACGTCTTCCCAATGATGGCTGACTAGATCAGAGGTTCACAGCTCTTCCAAAGGGAACCAATCCACAGGCTTGGCTGAGATGGTGAACTAAAATATCCTTCAGGTAGTAGTGGTTGTGTAAAAAATGTATACTGTCATGAGGTCTGAGGTAACTTAGCATTCCACTTGTTTGCATATCACTTGTGCTTTTTTTGTAGAGCAGAAATAAGAAACATGCATAAAGATGTTTTGCAGTTCCCTGCAAGTTAGATGAAGTCGTTTTAGTCCAAAAAGTTCCAGATCCAAAACCAATTTTCCCAGATATCTTTGCTTGGTCTTTTGATGTCTGTTTTGAATGTCTATTAGATTTTGGTGGCTTCAAATATATCATGCTTTAGTTTTTACCTAAGACAAATGTTTATTCTTTGGCACCAAAACCATACAATGCTCATGAAAGTATGAGCTGATGAAAACTTCATGACACTAATTTGACAAACTTTATCAGAAATTTAAAATGCTTGTAAAGTTTGAATAAATAATTCTATCTCTAGGATTCTGTATTATGAATTTGCTCATTCATTTTAATTGACAAATAATAATTATATATATTATTGGGTTGCAAAGTGAGATTTGGGTTTATGTATACACTGTAGAAAGATTCCAGCAAGCTAGTAAACATATCTACAACTACTTGTCAAACTTATCATTTTTGTGTGATGAAAACCCTAAAAACCTACTCTTTTAGCTATTTTGAAATATATAACACATTGTTATTGACTGCAGCCACCATATAGTTCAATAGATACCTAAAATGTATTCTTCTGTCTAACTTTTTACCCTTTTATCAAAACTGTCCCTTTTCCCATCCTTTTCTATCCCTCCAGCCTCTAGTAACCATCTTCTGCTTTGTTTCTACCAGATTTAGGTTCTTTAGATTCCACGTGTGAGATCATATAGTATTGCTTTTCTGTACCTGTCTTGTTCCATTTAGCATACTTCCACCTCCATCAGTGTTGTCGAGAATGACAGAAGGTCCATCTTTTTAAGGACTCCATTATAATCTTTTGTGTAATTATATACCACATTTTCTTTATGTGCTTATCCATTGATAGACATTAGGTTCCTTTCATAACTCGCTATTATGAATAATGCTGAAATGAACATCAGAGTATAGATGTCTCTTTGACATATCGATTTTGATTCATTTGGAGATATATTCAGAAGTCAGATTGCTGGATTATCTAAAAATTTTATTTTTAGTTTTTTGAGAGACCCCCATTTTTATTATTCATTCATTCATTCATTCATTCATTTCTTATTGATGGTAGAAAGAATTAGGTTATAATGTTTGCATTTACTGGGTAAAGCCCCTCTTATAATTGTGTCCCTCCCCCAAGAGGTGTGCCATACACCCTAACTTTGTGCCCATTAAGGGGGAGCACACCCATCCTCCTCCCTCCCCTCCACTCCCCAATCCCTTGTTCCTCTGCCCTCCCCCTTGAATTGATTTGAGTTGAGAAACCTTCATGTTATCATCTAAAATGGTTGCACTACTAATTCATATTCCCATCAACAATGTACAAAGGTTTCCTTTCTCCACATCCTTGCCTACACTTATTGTAATTTGTCTTTTTGATGATAATCATTCTAACACTTGTGAGATGATAACTCATTGTGGTTTTAATTTTCATTTCTTCAATCATTAAAGATATTGGGTATTTTTTCATATATCTGCTGGCCATTTTTCTTTCTCTTGAGAAAAAGAATTTTTCTTTTGAGAAATTCTTCTTTGGGGAGAAAATGCCTTTTCCTTCTTTTTAGAAATATC
Organism: Arctocebus calabarensis; assembly: GCA_963573935.1. Taxonomy (NCBI): domain Eukaryota; kingdom Metazoa; phylum Chordata; class Mammalia; order Primates; family Lorisidae; genus Arctocebus; species Arctocebus calabarensis. The sequence continues at coordinate 29,106 of CAUYON010040079.1, read as the reverse complement.
TGTTCAGTTCTTTGCCCATATTTTAATTGTGTTGATTCCTTGCTATTGAAATTTTTTAGTCCCTTATGTATTTTTCTAGTGCATGAGTTGTCTCTTCACTATATTGTGGGTTTGTTTTGTTTTTCCAGTGTGCATAAGCTTTTTAGTTCAATATAATCACATTTGTCTATTTTTGGTTCTGTTGTGTGTGTTTTTGGAGATCTATCTAAGAAATCATTGCCCAGACCAATGTGTGGAGCTTTCTCCCATGATTATTCTGGTAGTTTTACTGTTTCAGGTCTTATATACAAGTTTTTTATTCATTTTGAATTGATTTGTATGGGTCCCCACTTTATATGGGACCCTTATTTCAATGCTGTTATTCTATACAGTTTTCCCAACACCATTTATTGAAGGGACTGTATTCTTCTTATTGTGTGTTCTTGGCACTTTTGTCAAAAATCAATTGACCATAAAATTGTGGGTTTGTTACCAGCCTTTATTCTGTTCTACTGGTTGATATATATGCTTTTTAATGCCACTATCATACTGTTTTACTATAATAGCTTTTTAATATATTTTATTTTATTCTTAATATATTTTAAAATAAGGAAGTGTGGTGTTTATAATTATAAATACACAGATGTGCACTCACACACACATTAGATATGGCAATTAAGTTTGTAAACTTGCCACCCTTACATTGGCAGCACTATCCAACTCAGAAAGGTTTCATAACTTTGGTATATCAGCATCTCACTGTGTTCCTGTGGATATGTGGCAGAGTTGTGTTCATTATGCTTGTTGTATGCTTTTTGTGCTGGTGCAAGAATACCAGAGCTTGAGTTAGAGCAATGAACAAACATTCAATTTCTTGTTAAACTTGACAAGAGTGGAAGTGAAATCAGGAGCATGTTAGTCAAAGTTTATGAGAATAATGCCATGAAGAAAATGGCAGTGTACAAATGGATTAAAACTTTTTTCTGAGAGGAGAGAAAGTGTCACTGATGAAGAGAGGTCAAGACAGCCAGTAATAAACATAACTGATGAAAACGTGGCAAAAAAAATTGTTGAATTGTGTGTCAAAATCCATTGGCTGACTGTGGGAAACACAGAAGATCAAGTAAACATTGATAGAGAAACAGGAACATCTTAACTGAAAATCTTGGCACCAGTAAGGTGTAGCTCTTATATCACAACACTGCACCAGTTCACACAGCACTCTCTGTAAGGGATGTTTTAGCAGGTAAATAACTATATTGGAACACCTTTCCCACTCACCTGGTCTGGCCCCCAAAGACTGTTCTCTTCACCCAAAGATAAAGGAAATACTGAAAGGAAGACAGCAAGGATGTTAAAGATAATATGATAATAGCTTTGATGACCATTCCAGAAAAAAGGCTTCCAAAATTGCTTTGAAGGGTGGTGGACTAGGCACTGGCACTGGGGCATAGCTTTCCAAGGGGAGTATTTCGAAGGTGACCATAGTGATTTTCAGCAATAAGGTATACAGCCCTTTTTCTTAATTGTCACATCCGTTCGTATAGTTGTATATATGTATATATGAAGATATTTAAAGCAGCATTATTTCTGAATTATAATAGAAGCAAGATACATGTCCAAATAGGGAGAGTAGGACAATATATTATGACATCATATGACGGAAAATAATAATCCAAAGATATTTCAGTAAAAGGAGAGCTTGCTTGTAATTAAGTAAAAGTTTTCAGAATTCAGAAAGAGTGTTAAATCTCAGCTTACTAGAGAAGCAAATAGGAGAAAATTCATTCACTTCTCAAGACTCTATTTTTTTCAACTGTATAATTGGCATAATATTCCCCACCTGGTGATAGTACTTAATGATAAATGAAATAATTCATGTAATGACTTTAGCGCAGTACTGGATACTTACTAAATATTTAATATTAGTGGTAAACTCTATCCCTATGTAACAAGATCTCATATGTAAAAAATTATTATTTTTCTTTATTAGTGCTGGAATGTGGTTCATTTTTCTTCATTATATTATTTCTAAGATAAAATTTTGTTAATTATATCTTATTAGATGACAAGCCACTAAAATATTTTTGCATTATTTTAAAAATGTTTCTATCATTAAATTCCAAATTTATTTGTTTATTAAAATAAAGGATCTTCAGACTGCTAGAACTCTAATATACACTAATGATAGGGAATTGATGACAGCATTTAAAGTTATTATATGTTATTAAATAGGTATCTATGCTGATGTAAACACCAGCACATACACACACGCGGCATAAATAGGATGCATTATAAAAGTGCTTTATTTAACTTTATTCTAGCCCTAAACATGAATATTGATAGATTAATTAAGGCATAAATCTTAAGGTATGTTAAAAATCAATATAATATAAGAATGAAGTAGTTTGAAATTTTAAATCATTTATTTAGTCTTATCTCTTATATTTTATCCAAAGGAGTTTAAATTTGCTTTATATTAAATAATGTATCATAAACTTCGTTCATATAAATTCTTTTTAATAACGTAATTTTCAGGTACATAAACTGGAATTAATACATATGATACCATTAAAAATTTTAATTAACAACTCATATGGCTTTGAACGTTGCCCTTAATTTTCCATAATGTACATATGCTAATAGTAGGTAAAATTAATCATACAATGACTATTATCACAAAAGCTATTAGTTACAAACTTTTGCAGTTTTGAATGGAAGATAGAAAGAATTTGGAGACAATCCCCATTCTATGATGTGCTCTTAAGTAGTATTGGACAGTCATTGCTCCATTAATAGTATTTAGACATCATAACAGAAGGATATAAAACATTAAAACTATATCAAACGTTTAAGAAAATTATTATGGTTTAAGTGGATAAATTTAAAAAATAATCTTCCTTGGAAGGCAGAGATGATCTAACTTTCACTGGGAATTTTCCCTGAAGATTATTTACTACCTAAATGATATCGTTAAGGACATTTTTGATTCTGACTAATTTTTATGTTTTGTTTTAATTTTATTTTAAAGTTGTATCCTTTCTTGCTTTGTTTTACTTTATGATGTTTTATACAATATAATGTATCGTTTTATGCTGTGTATTGTATAGCTTTACTGTGCTAAAGGAACTCTACATCTTAGTTCAGAAAATCACAAGTTATGGTTAACTTTTGGTCAGTTTGCAAAAAGATATAATGTTAAGCAATTATGATTCACTTTGTTGAGTTGATACAATGATCTATGTACATTGTTTCTTTTAAACCCTACAAAAACCACTGGAGAAAGTAAATACTTTTTCAAAGATGGGACAAGACAATAGCAATATACTTGATATCACAGAGCTGGTAAACTGATGGCTCTAAATCATACCATCTAGTTTCACTACAATTTTGAGAATCTAGCCTCTATTGAATAGCTATTTCTAATAAAAGAAAGAATAATATATTTCCTTTAAAACAATAACCCATCCTGAATTATCTGTCACTTGAATTTAAGATATAAAGACATGACTGAAGAGCAAGTTTGGGATTCACAGATTCCATAGTTGGAAGAATGACACTAGAATGTGATTTGAGACATGAATTTTCTTGTACATCACAGAAAATAATCTCTGTAAGTTGGATGTTTTATCTGTTTTATTTATTTCTCTACACCTGACAATGTCAAATATATGATGGCATCTCTAAAGATATGAGACGAATGTATGAGTCCAGAACACACTTATTTGGCAAGCAGTATCTCCAATGACCACCTCATATAATTCAGTGCTTTAGTCAGATGGCATGGGTCAACAAGTAGAGTGGTGTCTCAGAAAACTATATACGTTAACAGTAGCCTTTATTTCTAGCCTATGGAGTCCTAACATTACTTATATATTTACCATATGTAAATTAGCTTCTATATGTTTTCAAATCTAAGAAACCATTAATGGTAAGACAAACCATCGCTGTATGAAGAAGTAAGGGGAACAAGGAAAGAAAGAAAGAAGGGAGGGAGGGTGGAAAGGAATCCTGAGCATTCTAGTTTTAAAATGGCATCAATTATAAGACATATCTCAACGTTGGAGATGTTAAAATATTAAAAAAAAAATGAATTGTAGAGTAAATGACATACAGTATTTGCCCTGAGCATTTCACCACTGATGGATGGCCTTATTTACAAGTAATACAGGTAAGCCTGAAGAGATCATTCAAGTAAGAAAAAAAAATATGGAAGGGTTTTAGAAAAGATTTAAAATTTCCCCCCAACTTTCCCAAAATTGAAATGATTGGTTTTAAAGATTTTCAAAGCTTTTTTAGTTGTAAATGATTTTTATTCTAAGTGCTGACTTTTAAAATCTAACTTTCTAATTGGCTTAATGGTAAGAATAATTTCTAGATATAAACTGAATTTTTCTTAGTTTCTAAGACTATGACTTATAACTGGTGCAAAGAGATAGCATGTACGTAACAGTCATATTTATGGTTTTGCCATCCTTTCTTTTACTGTACTCAATGCTATAATAATCCAATATAATTTTAGAGGGTCTGAATCACATTTTCAAGTCAATGTTATTATGCACTTTAGATAAATCTACTCATTCTTCCTGCTTCTTCTAAAACGCTGATTGTAAATGTGCTAAGAGATCTTTAAACAGCCCCTTACCTCATACATATTCCTGAAAAATCAACACCAGGTAACAGGAATAAAAGATTTCACTGTGTTCACTGCCTGAGTCTCTCTAAGCCTGGGACAGAGAGCTTGGACCATGAACACAAAGCTTTAGCTAGTGGCTCCAAACCACACAAAGCCATTTTTAAGATGCCTAGTTTATGCTATCAATCCTCTTACCTCAGGCAACCCCCTCCTGCTGGTTAAGTGCTAACACATGCTTTACAACTGCAGGAAGGGATATGGTTTACAGATTAAAATTAGATACAGAATTAAATTGCTTGAACACAGCAAAATAGAAGGGTAGTGGATGAGGTAGAGAAGACCATTTGAGCATGCTAGTACTCACACGCACTTAATTTTAAGACTTGGATTCCCTGGATTTCCATTAGAATTCTTTCAGTTCAGCTTCTACTTTCATTACCGAGAGTCATTCTTAGAGCAATAACACAAAGATTCTGTCAATAAATATGCAGCCCCATGAAAATGCATGTTCAAATTATGGAATTCATAGCCATGAGAGATTGCTGAGTTAAATACCAGAGCTCATTTTAGAAAGCCAAACCGAGTAATTTAATGACTACTAATGACATTTGTAACTTTTCAGGCTACTATAATAAGAGTGATCAGATCGCAAACATTAGGATGTAACACGATCACCTGTGCTTTTCAGAAAAGAATTTCTGTACACATTGACACTGTCGTACAGCTGGCCAGACACATTACTGGTCATGTCAGATGAAAAGGGAGGAGAGGCAGCCTTTCTCCAAATCATTAAATCCCTTTTGCAACTGGTAAACACATATTAACATAGCAATTACAATAAGTTCATCTAGATTAAGTCAAAAATGCCACCCATTGCCTAAAAATCTAAGACCTAAAACACTAGAAAAGAAAGAAATTTAGGTTCCCAATATGCACTTTCCTGGTTTTGAATCTGATGTCATAAAATCAAAAGTTATTTAGTCGTTCATTTGACAAGTATGTGCTGCGAACAATCCATTTATTTACTAGCATTTTGCTAAGTGTTGGGGAAGATAGCATAGTAAGTGGAGGTATAGTCACTACTTCCTGGGAACTTGAAATCTAGGGACAGAAGAAGATATCAATCACACAGGTAATTGAAGGGGTGTAACATAAATGGCTAGAGAATAAACGGAAGGCCACAAGATCTTTATAAAAGAAAATAAATCAAAGCTCGGTCTTATAGCAAATCAAGGTAACATACACCAATGAAGACGTCCACCAAGTCATTCACCCATAGGAAGAATTTACAGATTTTTAAGTGCTAGGTAAGGGTATTCTTGGTAATGTGCTAAGTAAGGATTGAGATCTAGCTGTCTGGATCAGGTGACTGTGTCCAGGTTCTAAATAAGGTTGAGTAAACAAATCTCAAATTTATTCATCAGTAAAAAGTTTTCAGGCCAGGCACAGTGGCTTACGCCTGTAATCCTGGCACTGGAGAAGGCCAAGGTTGGTGGATTGCCTGAGCTCATGAGTTTGAGACGAGCCTGAGCCAGAGTGAGACCCTGTTTCAAAAAATAGCTGATACTGTGGTGGATGCCTGTAGTCCCATTTACTTGGGAGGCTGAAGCAAGACAATTGCGTAAGCCCAAGAGTTTGAGCTCCCTGTGAGCTGTGATGCCATGGCAGTCTACTCCAGGGTGACAAAGTGAGACTCTATCTAAAAAAAAAAAGTTTTCAGTTAGGTCCAGTAAGGGTTTGGTCATTCAAAGTTCATCAGCTTTTATGAGCTTCAACTGGGAGAGCTAGTTGTGAGGAAATTTAGTTTTGATATCTGCCAAAGAAGTCCTGCAATAATGGAAAATTTTCCACTTAGAGATGTAAATGATACCTGGTGAAGAAATGGGGGAATGGTGTCAGGGAAGGCAAACAGAAAGCATTCCACGCAGAGAAAATTACAGGTGTAGACACTCAAGATCGAAAGAAGAAAGGCAGACTAAGGATGTGTTCCAAACACATCACATAGGATGGAGAGCTACATGATGGGTTTGGAATAGAACCTCTGGGGAGACTGCTGTTCGTAGAGGTTGAGGAGGTGGGCTATGGCAAGTCACATAAGCATGTACAAATCACTTTAAAAAAAAATGGTGACTCAGCGCCTGTGGCTCAATGGGCTAAGGCTCCAGCCACATACACTTGAGCTGGCGGGTTCGAATCCAGCCCAGGCCCGCCAAACAAGAATGATGGCTGCAACCAAAAAATGGCCAGACGTTGTGGCAGGCACCTGAGGTCCCACCTACTTGGAAGGTGGAGGCAGGAGACTCACTTGAGCCCAGGAATTGGAGGTAGCTGTGAGTTGTGATGCCACAGCAGTCTATCCAGGGTGATAGCTTGAGGCTCTGTCTCAAAAAAAAAAAAAAAAAATGGTCTGCTGTCCTAAGAGCAACAGGAATCCAGTGAAGCCCTTGAGCAATGGTTGGAAGATAGTAGATGATCTCACTTGTATTGCATAAACATCACTGTGGCTGTTAGAGCATGATGGACTAGTATGCTTATTGGTTGAACTATGTATTATAAATACACAATTTAGGAAGCGATTTTCATTACTCAGAAGATAGATGCCAGAGTTAGACACAGAGGATTCTGATAAATCTGGATGATATATATATATATATATATATTTTTTTTTTTTAATCTGGATGATATTGACAGTATAAGAGAATGGGGGATCAGGGGAGATAAAGATTAAGGTGCTCAAATTTCAAACTGCCGAATAATTCATAAATATATTCGGCAGTTTGAAATTTGACCCAAAGCTTTGTCTGTCACAGAGACTGTGGTTAGAAGCCCAAGGTGGGCTCCAAATATCCTCATCTCTTGATATTTGAGCTTTTGTGTAACCCTCTCTCTTTGAGTGTTGGGTAGAATGAGTGGGTTAATTTTAATGAACAAAATGCAGCAAAGAGCATGGAGTCACTTCCAGAATTAGCCCTTCCTTGCCCCCAAATATGGTTTCTGTCTTGGTTGTTCTATTTTTCTTGTTCTTGGCCTGCTCTCTGTGGGGACAACCAGCTGTCATGGCATGAAGCAATCTCATGCAGGGAGGGCCTCATGTGGTTAGGAACAGAGGCTCCCAACAGCCCCATGAATGAACCTGCAAGCTGAACCTCCCTTTCCCCAATCTGGAGTGACTGAAGCCTAAACCAAACTTTTGATTACGGCCCCATGAATGACCCTTAGCTGAGAGGAACCCAGCCAACCCACATCAGATCTCTGATCCACAGACATTGGGAGGTAAGAAGCCTTTGTTCTTTTAAACTGCTAAGATGTGGGGTAACTTACGATACAGCAGTAGATGACTGGCACAGAGAGCTTTCTGGCTAGCCAAACAGTGTGCCCTTCTTATGTCACCATCACTATTTTTTTTGTTTTAAGTTTCTAGCTGCATCTCTTTACCCTTCTTCACTATTTAATTCCTTCTCACTTTCATGGCTAAATTCTATATTAAAATAATATTTTTATAGCAATCAGCACCCTGACACACACATATATATATACATATATGTGAGAAAATTAAAATGATTTGGGAAGCAATGATTTAGTGATTGGTAAAAGAAAAAAGAGTTGAGATATGATGTGTTTATAAAGTTATTCTGCTTCTGTAAATTTAGTACTTTCGAAGAACGGCTAAGTTCAAAGTAAAAGAAAAAATACACAGAAAACTTTATCTTCTCTGTCCCATTCATTTTTTTTTTTAGTAAAACGTCTGGTTATATTGATGAAATAAAAACAACTAAGGCCTAGCGTGGTGTATCATGACTGTAATCTCTGCACCTGGGAGGCAGAGGTGGGTGGATTGCCTGAGCTCACAGGTTTGAGACCAGCCTGAGCAAGAGCAAGACCTCATCTCTAAAAATAGCCAGGCATTGTAGCAGGTGCCTGTAGTCCCAGCTACTCTGGAGGCTAAGATACGAGGCTTGCCTGAGTCCAAGAGTTTGAGATTGCTGTGAGCTATGAGGCCAAGGCACTCTACCAAGGGTGACAGAGTGAGACTTTGTCTAAAGAAAAAAGAAAGAAAGAAATCCACTACCTTTGGATTTTTGCTATGATTGTGTAACAATAAGAGAAAGGCCTTTATATACACCATTCATGATATGGAGTTGCTGGAAAATAAAAATGAACAATGGATATTTATAAAATATAGAATTATTTCCATGAAAACCTTCCCCACTCAATACGGCAGAGCCTTAGTCTTCAGAGTTCCCTCCCTGTCTCCACCTTGGCCCAAAGTATTTCTGCAAGGTCCCAGGATACTTCAAAAACAAATCAACCTGTACACTGTATGAGTCACTTTCTTCCACTTATCCTTTCTCTTTAATTACAGCCATTCCAATTCAACCCCACTGTTCTCTTGGCTGCCTGTAATCATACCAGCCAGCCCTGCTTTCTCCTGCTGACAGAGCAATCGCATCGGGTGGCAACAAGATGGCTGCCAAGTTCTGCCACTGCGGGTCCCAGGGCTCCCCTGGAGCGCTGCTGTAAACTGTCAGAGCTTCTCCCTATAGAGAATTCAGAGAGGTTTTGTTTTTTTCAGTTTGAAATTGGTAAAATGGCAGTAAAGAAATGCATTTCTTTCCCCTATCATATAAAGATCTAAGAAAGTAGTTCTGGGAATTAGGCATAAATCCATACAGTGGAGCCAAGGGATGCATCTACAGATCACACTTCTTGGTAAATTTGGAATTGCACCTCATGGTAAGACTAAGATTTTGTGTTTGGCCTGAGGTTAAATTCACTTTTTTTTCCTTAGATGAAGCTTCCTATAAGGAAGTTTATAATTCCTTACACAATAGTTCTCTAGGAAGACTTGGCAGAGGCAGAATCATTTGAATGAGCAAAGGCAACTGCTTGGCCTTGAACTGGTTCCATACAACTAGTTCAATACAATAATCTTTTACTTTTTCATTTCTTCCTATTAACAATGCTAATGACAAAAATTAATAAATGCCTCAGGATTTCATGGTAAAAACATTGATGTAAGAAATTGGGAAATTTGTGTTTTGGTCTCCTGGTCTTAGTGTGAGCTACTTATCTGATATAAGTCAGGCTGAGATTCTTCCAGAATCTTCTTTGACAAATAATTTTATCATCTCTAAATGAGTTTCAGGAATAGTTGATCTCAAAATCACTATCCTTCAAAGCACTTTTTCTATGATGAATTAGTGAATTTAATTGTCAGACCTCATGCAACAAAAAAGTGCCAAAATGCTTTGGGTGGACTTGGTGCTGGTGTCAGGACACAGTTTCCTGAGGGGAGTACTTCGAAGGTGACTATAGTGAGTGATATTTGGCAATGAGATATAAAGCACTTTTTCTAGGATAAGTTCATGACTCCATAAGTCTTAGGAACTTTGTTTTACATTTGTCTTTATTGATATCGGGATTTTAAAAATGCTCATCAATTTTTAATTGCATATGCCATTTATACTCAACAGAGACATAAAACAAAGGTAAAAGCATTTTCTGATTTGCGTTAATAATCAGGTGGATAAGATGGGGGAAAGGGGAGAGGGAAGGAAGGGGAGGGAGAGGGTGCGGGGGAGAGCGGATAAAGGGTGAGAACACACTTGAGGTGCATCTTTGAAGAGTCAGGAGAAAACTACTAAATGCAGAACAAAAATGTTTTCACACATTTAAATGAGAAAATCTAATGAATGTTATGTAGAACAGGCGGATGAAAATATCTCAGATTGTATATGAAGCCCGCACACTGTACCCCATGATTGAACTAAAGTACACAGCTATGATTCAATAAAAAAAAAATCAGGTGGATCACTTTAAAATGTATAGATGATTTGAGAAAAAAATACACTTCAAAGAAAATGAAATGGAAAATATATAGTAAGGCATGACAAGCATCAAATATATGAAAGAAATGAAAATAAGAGAAGGGAACCAATGTAATCCTAAACTTTCATTTTTTGTTCCATCTCATTTCTGCTCTTTGAGGAAGTCAGCAGCAGGTTATGGCTTCTTGCTGTTTTTCTTCACACTAGTAATTCCCAATGAGGTGGAAATCTCATTCTAGGCCAATTAAAAATGAAGGGGGGCTGACTCAGACTTTTGTATTTCAACATTGGCCTTGAACTTATTCCTTAGGCTTTGATTACTAGCAAATTCTCCTTAATACACCTTTAATGTAAATAAAACATCCCAAGTGATGATCTGTAAATAATCAAGGCAGACCATTGTGTTGCTAATTGTTTACTTGAGCTGGTGTAATATTTGCATGAGTACATAGGATTTCTTTTCTTTTCTCTCTCTCTCTTTTTTTTTTTTTATTATTGAATCATAGCTGCGTACATTAGTGTGATCAAGGGGTACAATTTGCCGGTTTCATATACAATCTGAGCTATTTTCATCAACCTGATTGACATAGCCTTCATGGCATTTTCTTAGTTATTGTATGACCCTGCATAATAGAAATACTGTGTGTTGTCTCTTATTTGACTCAATGCTATCAAAAGGGAATGCCAGGAACCAGGAACAAGATGGGTACTCTGATTCCACAATGGGAACTTGCAAACATTCCCTGAAATGGCCAAAGGAAAGCGATAGCCAAGGAAAATTGAGAAAATAGGAAATGGTGCTCGCTGTTTACTTTCCAAAACCTTTAAAGAATTCCTTCATTACATAAAGGTAGATGAGCTTCAACTGAAGTAAAGGCTGTCACCCTCACTTGTTGCTGCTAAGCAAGCAAAAATTACAACCCCAATAAAAGGGAATTTGGCAACATCTAAGAGAATGATATACACAATAGCTCTTAGATTTAGCAATCTCACTTCTAAGAATTGATTCCAAAGATTTACTGGAAAAAAAATATGAAATGACTTATATACAGAGTTACTTTTATAAGCTCATTGTATAGGAAAATGCTTTCGAAACAACTCCAATGGCCAAAAGTGGGGTGTACAGTGAATAAAAGATTCAAACTCCTCTTACTGAAATGGCAGAATGTATAAAAAGAAAGAGGCAAAGTCATTATCTAATGAAATGATGTGATTTCCAGGATGGTTTGTCAGGTGGAACAAACTAAGTACAGAAAGCTGTATATTACATACCCCTTTTTGTGTGAGAAGGGAGTGTGAATATTATGTATTAAGATAAATTTGCAAAAGAAGCATTAGACAGGTAACATAAAACCAGAATGGTCACTTATAGGTGGAAGGAAGTTAGAATTCTCCAAATATGCCTTTCATATATATTTTCATGTATGATTTGCATTCAAAACATTACATTAAAATATTAAAAAAGCAATTAATAAAATTAAAAATGAACTAAAATAGGTGAAGCTAATTGCATATCTACTTGCTATATTATAGAAAAGTGATTTCTTCAGTTGAATTTATGTAGTATATAATATTTTGATTGCATCACTTTTGCAGAATCTATTCTAGAGAACACTTAGAGCTATAAATAAGTGTTAAATTTCATTCAGTGGTTTGATTCTTCAGTAACACTGGTGTTATAAAACTGTATATGTATATTGTAGGATAATGCAAATGCATTTTAACAGTGCATAATAACGTCAATGATATGGGAATCCAGATTTTCAACAGGAGAAAAGAGATGCAAATATAAAATCAAAGACTTTCATCAAAAATTGTGTAATGATATATTTAAATTAGCAATTAGCAGTATAAACCAGCAGTTCTCAACCTGTGGGTCGCCACCCCTTTGTAACAATAAAAATACACCATGGCATTAGGAACCACTGGTATAAACACATCTAACAAAACAAACATATACCACAGAGGAAAGGATGCTTGCTATTCATGTTCCAAAATCTTTAAAGAATCTCTTCATTGCATATAGGTGGGTGAGCCTCAACTGAAATACAGGCTGTCACCCTCAAATGTTGCTACTAAGAATGCAAAAATTACAACCTCAGTGTTATTCTATAGCAAAAGCCTTGAAGTCATGATAATCCTGCCAAATTGTATGTTCTTATCATTCTGTCACTTTTTTTTTTATTAAATCATAGCTGTGTACATTAATGCAATCATGGGGTACAATGTGCTGGTTTTGTATACAATTTGAAATATTTTCATTGAACTGGTTAATGTAGCTTTCATGGCATTTTCTTAGTTATTGTGTTCAGACATTTGTATTCTACATTTAGTAAGTTTCACCTGTACCTAATTGGTGGGTCTCTGTCACTTTTTACGGGACCCATTTCTGCAACACTCTGACATGTCTCATCTCATTTTAAATGAGCAGTAAATCTGCCAAAAGGTGGGAGTCAGGAAGGAAATTAGAGAATAGAAGGTTGGAGGTGTTTGTATTCTTATTTGAAGAAGTAGGTTTTGTCAATAATAAAGGAAAAGGAAAGAACAATTTCAGTAGGTTATTTAATGCTAAGAGGTTATCAGTAGCCAAGCCATATGCCAAAAAGAGTATAAAATAGCTAGAGAATCATAGCAAGAAATCAATGTTATGCCCAAAGTGGTTATATCAATAAATACTTGCATAAATACATTATTTGAAAATACAGAATAAAAACAACAAAATATTTAAAAGAGAAGTGAGACCAGGGGAAGAGAATATACTTTTACTTAGGAAACTTTCTATACACATTGAACTGTTAAAAACCATGAATAGATATAATTTGAAGAAAAGTACTGTTAAAACATAAAATTCAATTAAACTAGTGTAACTTGTGTTTTGCTAATTTTCAATAGAAACAACTGTGTTCCATTCCTTTCAATAACCTATATCGTATGGTGTTATTTATATTACCCAAAGCCACCCCTCTGGCCCCATAAAACCTCCATTCTAAAACTTAAAAATTATTTCTGAAAGTCCCTGAGACATTTCACATGATTCCAATGATAATTACATCTTCTGTACACACCTATCGTAAGACACTTCTTCTTAAGCCCTGCCGCCAATATCATCCCTGAAGGTTCGTCATTTACAGTGACGCTGTTGCCAAATGCAAACCTGACTCTGCTTTGACCTTTCACTGGCTTGACAAATTGCTGCTAAACAGAAACCATATGGTTCTCTGGATGTACATGGGGTAGCTGCCCCTCTTTCTCACCCTCTCACACTCATACTTGAAGGCCTCAGCGTGTCCATGTTTAAAACAAAAATCTTACGTTTCTGTCTGCAGTCTTCCTCGTGCAGCAGAGGGAGGGACCCGAGGAGTGTCCCCGAGCAGTGCTGCTCTGCTGTCCTACGTCTGGTCTACCTCTTGCTTGAAGTTACCACAACCCACTGGTTCTCGCATTTCAGATTCATTCGTTCGATTGGCTTTATTTCTTTTTCAGACACATGTTCTCTACACAGTAGGTATGGTGACCTCATAGGTACCAAAGTACACATATCTCTCCTTTGTAAACAGAATAGAAATAAGAGGGACTCATGATGGACCCTAATTTCAAGATTTTTTTTTTTTGACCCAGAGTCTCACTCTGTCACCCTTGGTAGAGTGCTATGGCATCATAGTTCACAGCAACCAAAAACTCCTGGGCTTGAGCAATCCTCTTGCCTCAACCTTCCCAGTAACTGAGACTACAGGTGTACACTACCATGCCTGGCTAGGTTTTCTATTTTTAGTAGAGGTGGGGCTATACTCATACTCAGGCTGATCTCAAACTCTTGAGCTCAAGCAATCCACCCACCTTAGCCTCCCAGAGTACTAGTATTACTGGCATGAACCACCATTCCTGGCCTAATTCCAATATTTTGGGGCAAGATTTGATTAAATCAGGTGACTGAGGTCCATCAGCAATCACAGTTTGGATGGGTAAGGAGGCAGAATCACATAAATACATACTCCAAGTGTGGGAAGGTTCATGTCCCAGAAGAATGGCCTGGCATGGAGAGGGTGGTGTTAGCCCTCGGCAGATAAGAAGGGCATTCGGGAAACCGTCCAGTTGCAAAATCATGATATAAACTCTTAGGGGATAAAGGTTGAATGGTTTATAAGTTGAGTGCACTTAGAATGTGGCTTTCTTCATAGATAACAGAGATATGTGTGCAGATAATATAATCAGCATGGTCACAATTACATAGTATGTTAACCCTTAATCCTTTCACGGAGCCTAATTTTCCACAACTATTTACTTTTGATATAGGTGAAGACTCTTTTTAAATGTAACACAAAGTAGGAGAATTTTAAGTTATCTCATTATAATTATAAACTATTAATAACTTACCTCATATTGGTTTCTTAAGTTAGCTATGTCGTCAAGGAGAGGCTTTGTAAGAATGAATTACACGGCAAGAGGATTTTGATGCCATTTTCATGCTGCAATGCCTAGGGAAATACCAAAGGATAAGCTCCTATAAGAAAGAAATTATTATGCCTACAAAAGAACAACCCAGAAAGTACAGGCATGTGGCACGGCCCAGATGAACAAGCCTGGAAGTGTTCCTACATGCACAGGGTAATTGCATGTCAGGCTTCAGACTTAGACTCTTAGGTTGAAATCAGAGTTGCAAGTTTGGGAAGGGTACTCCGCACTGTGCTCCCGTACCCTCATTGCTAAGTTACAAGTATTTTTTGTTGTTGTTGTTTGTTTGTTTGTTTGTTTGTTTGTTTTTAGAGACAGAATCTCACTTTCTCACCCTTGGTAGAGTGCTGTGGCATCACAGCTCACAGCAACCTCCAGCTCTTGGGCTTAGGCTATTCTCTTGCCTCAGCCTCCCGAGTAGCTGGGACTACAGGCACCCGCCACAACGCCCGGCTATTTGTTAGTTGCAGTTTGGCTGGGGCCAGGTTTGAATCTGCCATCCTTAGTATATGGGGCCGGCACCCTAAGTTACAAGTAGTTTAAAACTAATCTTGCAAAGTTGCTGTGAATTTACATAAAGAATATACACATGAGGTCGGAGAATTCTGTTTACAAGCTCTTCCCAGAAAAAGTGCTACCTACCTCATTGCAGCAGGGCACCATGGCCACCTCCAAGCTGTCCCCTTGGGGAGCCAGGCACTGATGCCCGCACCTAGATCACCCTTCAAAGCAATTTTAGAACTCTTTCTCAGGAATGGCCGTCTGATCTGTCGTAGTATGAGGTGTGAAAGTTCCTTACCTTTTCCTAGAGAGGGTGCTTGGAAGGGTATCCCGGGCTCTGGCGTCGGCACACAGATTCCCAAGAGGAGTCCCAACCACAGTCATGTTCAGCAGTGAGGTATGTAGCACTTTCTCTGGGATGAGTTTGGAAACTTAATTGGCTGTCCTCATATAAAACACTGAGTGGTGCCTAGCATGTAAAGCTCAAAAAATATTAGTTATGGGCAGTGCCTGTGGCTCAAAGAAGTAGGGTGCTGGCCCCACATGCCGGAGGTGGTGGGTTCAAACCCAGCCCTGGCTAAAAACTGCAAAAAAAAAAAATTACTTATTGCTTGGAATAAGGGCTTCTCTTATTACTTGGAATAAGAGGAATCTTGGGCTCTCAGAAGCAGTTAAGTTTCAAGAAGGAATGGGGAACCTGAAGAGCAATGAGGAAGTTCTAGAGCCTGAGGAGGTGCCAGTTCAGTGTACCATTAGTGTGGCCGGCCCTAGTAACTATAAAATTGGTCTAAGTCTTCTGGTACCTAGAACTTCACATGCAGATTTGGAGATGGAATTTTGAGGTTTTTGCCACATTTGGGGACAATGTCTTATTAGACAGCGTAGTGCAGAAGTTTTAATTTCACATAAATTGCACACTTTTCCCTAAAGTTGACATGATAGCTGATTTTAAATTCTAAACATTACTGTTATTTAGCTCATCAGTAAGAATTTAGTATGCATATTTTAATAGAAAAAAGCTAAAGAATTCCTCCACTCCTGTATCACCAATGGTAGGGAGAGACACACACAGAAACAGGCGCTCGTTGGGCGGCGCCTGTGGATCATCGAGTAGGGTGCCAGCCCCATATACTGAAGGTGGCCGGTTCAAACCCAGCCTGGGCTGAACTGCAAAAACAGAAAAATAGCCGGGCGTTGGGGTGGGCGCCTGTAGTCCCAGCTACTCGGGAGGCTGAGGCAAGAGAATCGCCTAAGCCCAAGAGCTGGAGGTTGCTGTGAGCTGTGATGCTACTGCACTAGACAGAGGGTAATAAAGTGAGACTCTGTCTCTATAAAAAAAAGAGAAAAGAAGAAACAGGCTCTCGTGACCGTGTGCACACCAGCACACACACACACACACAGAGTAAACTAGGAGTCCTAAAATGAGGATCTGAATTTCAGTTCAGCCCTTTGCAGCCGTAATCTTAAACTTATCAAACTTATCATATAACTTTTGGAGTCCTCAGTTTTCTTATTCTTAAAATAACAATGTAAATTCGTGCCATTTACTTGTGAGGACATTCCTTCAATGAAAATCTTAACAGGAAGCCCTGAGTATAAAACAGATAAGAGAGATTATTCTTTGATTAAGATAGGAAAGAGACTTTGGAATAAAAAATAAAAAGTTAACTGGTGACTCCGCACCTGAGCCTGAGAGTCAAAGCATTCTATGTAGACATACTCTTATTTGACAATGCAAATGTTACTTTCTTTGCTTTATTATTAATATTGCTTAATATTTCGATGCAGTAATCTTCTGATTTCTTTTCTGAATGTATTTATCTTCATTCATTCTTTTAGAGGTTTTTGTTTCTAGTCCTTTTCTTAAACACTGTTATTGTTATTAAATTTTAGACCTTTTTTTCCCCATTCCTGAAACACTTTACCAGGAAGAATATTTTCTAGCTCCATCCATATAAACACAAAGAAGATAAAGTCTCTTTTTTTTAATTCCGCATAGTATTCCATGGTATACGTATACCACGACTGTACTCAGTACTACTGTGA
Organism: Arctocebus calabarensis; assembly: GCA_963573935.1. NCBI lineage: Eukaryota > Metazoa > Chordata > Mammalia > Primates > Lorisidae > Arctocebus > Arctocebus calabarensis. Next base: position 11,664 of record CAUYON010040079.1, on the reverse strand, counting down.
GACCAGTTTATAATCACTCACACTTGCATGTGAAAAATGAAACACAACTATATCCTAAGATGAAGGAGAAAAAGGAAGAGAGAGAGGAAGAAAGTGGGGTGGGTCCATAGAGGGAGGGTTAGTGTGGGGCCCCCACCTATGGAGCATATTGCAGGTTCAAGTTGGATCTATCACGTGGAGAACACAAATGTCTAAATACTGTAATTGGATAAAAGAGGTGAAAGCTGTGTTGATTAGGAGCATGTAAGCACTCCAATTTGTACAAACAATCAACACAACGAATCCCATAATGGCGTAAATGTATGTGTGATCTATGTACAAATGACTTAATAAAAAATAAATTAAAATGAAAGAAAAAATGCAAAATGATTGGAATAGTTAATCATTAGTATTTCTTTGAATTTGTGTATCTTTTATTGTATTTGCACTATTTCAAGCACATGATTTGGAATAAAATGCACTTAATAATTAAAAAAATAAATTTTAAGTCTTTTTAATTCTGTGAAGGCAAAAAGTGGAAACCTAATAAACATCTGTATATGTAAACATAAAATAAAATAAAATAATAACAAAAAAACAAAGAATTTAGGGTAACCAAAGCAGCTAAAAAATAAAAATAAGGTTTTATCTGATTTCAGGACTTGCGTCAACACCAACAAATATAATTATCTGTGGGAAAAAAAAAAAAGATGGGAAAGAGACAGTAGAGACCTGAACATTTAGACCCCCTCCCTCTCCTTGGTTAGACCCCCTCCCCCTCCTTGCTGATTTCCTAGGGCACAGTTAGAGAACACTGGAAAAGAGGGCTTCCCAGGCCCCTTTCTGTTTGCAGGCAAGTATTTCAGCTTGAGTATTCACTTGTTTGAAGCCAAAATCAATGCACCGTCGATCGAGGTTGTGTGCGATATCTTTCACCTCTTCTGTGGGGTCACTTTGTATTTTACCCTTCCCCTCCCTTAAACTTTCTTAAAATATACCTTTACAAAATGTCTTAAATGATTTTGAGTAAGATGAGCAGAAAATCACAAGCAAGAATCTATTTCAAAGTAAAATCAAAGTACGTAATTACATTTGTTCACAGGAAGCCATCATCAGTGGATCACTGTCAATCATCAGGGGATGGCTCTCAACTTTCTGAAGTGGTGACACTTCAGTGGTAACAGTAGTCTGAATTTATCATCATGGATAAGAAAGAGCGTTCCTCCAATAACCCATGTCCATAGTTTTTACTGCGTTTGTAACTACCCTAGCATATATTCTAGGCTTCCAGTGTTTTGAGGAAATCAACCTGGACTTGAAGTCAAAAGAGCAGGCTTTCAATATGCCCTCTACCACTCCACTAGTTCTATAAAATTTAACCAAATTATTAAACTTTTTAAACTACATAAAGAACTAAATTATGTTCCCGACTGTGTTCATGCGGCTGTTAGTTCACCCTGTTATATTTATCGTTCTGGTAGTTTATCCTCCACCCCTTTTGGCCATGCCAGTTTATTAGGCAAATTGTTTTCTGCTTTACTCTCCAAATTCCTTTCACTCTTATTTTTTCCTTACATTGGCTTTCTCCAATATCTTACCCAATTTATGTATTTATTATGCCTAATAGTTACATATTTTTTCCTCTTTCACCACTAGAATGTAAGCCCCCTGAGTGCAGAGATATTTGCTTTTTTCACTGAGGCATCCAAGTGTCTAGAGTAGCGTTTGATATAGGAGAGGAATGACATTTTGGTTGACTGAATTAATGAATATACGTCTTGGAGTTATTTGTGAGGCTTAAATAAAACAATCTACTCCATAGCACCCACACAATGCCTACCAAAGAGAAAACACTAAATGTACATTATTTTTGTTCTTAAACATTAGCTCAGAATAAGTTCTGGGGATGTTGAACCACTGAATATATTGTATTGTCATGTGAAAGACTCTCCCTATATAAAGTTTTATATGAATTCTGAGAGTTACTGGGGTAAAATGAGGAAAGTTAATTTGAGAGATTTTTGTTAATCAAATCTCATGCTTAGTTGCCTGAGGATACATTTGTTTGTTGTAAAATACTTTCATAAGCATTTTCTCCAAGCACGCTTGTGCTGTAAGTTTTCTATCTTGTGGTGAGTGGCGTATCACCTCCGCTATTTTTCAGGCTGTCTTTATCTGAATTTATTTAAAAAACAATGTCTTTAGATAAACTATTACGGTTTATTTTAAAGATTTTTATAAAGTACCTGTCACACATTTCTCCCAGGTATTTTAATAAGAGTCTAATACAAGAGTTTCACATTTTACAGCTCAAAAGAAAGACTTTCTTAAAATCCAGACAATGAATTAGTTTCTTAATGTTTGTGATGGCTGGATGCTTGTCAACTCATAGAAATGTTCACAACTCCTGGAGTTTGTGGGACATTGGTTTTCAAGTTGGAAATATAACTCACTCTTCCTGACATATGCAGGTTCCAAAAGACCTGTAAGAGTGAATGATATTCTTGTGTTTATTTTAAGTATTAACATAATACAGGCAGGGCAGATGAAAAATCTTTGCAGCTTCAATTCAAAACAACAATAAGGCAACATACAAAAAGTAACTATCATTTTTATAGTGTTACAGATATTTAAAGCTGATAGTACAGATAAAATGGAAGGATAGAAAGTGATTCTGATCTAGAACACGTTTCTTTTGTTGTTGTTGTTGTTTTAAAGGACATTGATCACGGGTTGAGCAGGCAGTGAGTTAAGGAGGCTCCGGTCTGCACACTCTACCCATGGGGGAGGTTCATAGCAGTGTCACTTCCAGCTGCCAGCCGGCACTGCTCTGGGTGTCAGGCTAAAGACTTGATTCATTAAGTTCTGCCACCATACTCTTTATGACAAGAAAAACAAGAATAGTGAGTGTCTTATATTGAATCCGTAAAACTTAACACTCTGACCTCGATCATATAAGCCAGAAGTGAAAGAGGCAAGTGCAAATCTGACCAATAAAACTGGTGAAGCAGTTACATGCTGAGATTAGAAGAATATATGTCTATGTAAAAGGGGAAAAGAGCAATCTGCAAATTCCTCTGTGAGAAGGTACCAGAGCAGGTAGAGTCTTTGCATCATTTAGACACATCCGTGCGTGCTCACCAGGCTTCTCAGTGGCCCCCCTGGTAACCGGGTTACACGAGGGACTAAGGAAGCCTGTTGGCTAGAAATACATTGTGAGGGAAAGGTCACTTCACCAGAGCCTGTATTGTGGAGAGAAAGCAGAATCTCAAGGGTATTCATTTCCTTCTCCACATCAAGCTGAAAGACCCCTATGTGTTCTAGAGAGGACTTAGTAGAGATGAGAGAACTATTTTATACTAAAAGTCAGGCATGGAGCACCAGGCAATATGACTTCAGAACATACGTTGGAGCACCAGGGCATAGGAAAGAAAGCTCTAGGCCACTCATACTCATGAGTCCCTTGTGCCCAAGAAATTCAGCTTGTGCTGTTTCACTCAAGCTCTGTTTGGGCAGATGGTGAGTTTCTTTATATGGAAGAAAGCAGAAAGGTCTACTAGTGTTTTGCTGTATCCAGGGCTAGTATAAATCATTTTTAAAACTCCTTTCTAAATTGTGTTGGATACGGTGGAGTGGGAAAGTTGAGGCCAGAGAAAGAGACTCTTGCTGAGAATAAAGATCTACCTGATGGTGCTTTTGCTTAAGAAAACTCCACAATGTGTGCTTGGGCAGCGTTGAGCAGTGTTGGGTACTTTGGGGTAGGTGGTAAACTGTGACACGGTCTTTCTAAGAAAGTCACAGGTAGCAAGACCAGAAAAGAAGAAGAAAGCAGTCCCTAAGGAAGCCAGATCCTGAGAAGATATTTATGAACCAGGTACTAAAAACTTAACCTGAAAGAAAGTTGGTTAATTTCTAGAATTCACTGCAAACTTTTCATGTTCATTATGCTCTGATACAATCTAGTAACTCAAACTGGCAGCAAAAGTATGTTATACAGAATAGTATTTTTTTAAGTTGTTTTACTTATGGTGAGAAGGTAAGCAATGAAATAGCTGGAGAAAGGGAGAGTGGAAAGAGAGATACTAAAGAAGGCGAGCTGGAGTGGTCCTCCTCGAAACATGGTGTGTGGCTGGTCCTATGGTTATAATGATATTGTACTAACTGATGATTATTCTATACTATGTGGCAAAATAATTTTTACATGTAATTGAGGTTATGAATCAGTAGATCTTATGATAAGAGAGTCTTCCAGTTGGCCTAATCTTTTTTTCTGAGAGAGAAAATTTTATGTAGAGTGCCATGGTGTGATGGCTCACAGTAACCTCAAACTCTTGAACTCAAGTGATCCTCTTGCCTGAGCCTCCCGAGTAGCTGGAACTATAGGCATCCACTGAGACACCCAGGTATTCTTAAAAATGTGGTCTCACTCTTTTTCAGCCTGGCCTCAAACTCATGAGCTCAGGCAATCCACCCGCCCCAGCCTCCCAGAGTGCTGGGATCACTGGTGTGAGCCACAGCGCCTGCCCCCATTGGCCTAATCTTATCACATGAACCTTATAAAAACAGAGAGTTTCTTCTGGCTGGTAGCAGAACAGGAAGTCAGAGATATTGGAAGTTCAAGAGAGATTTGAAATGAGTTAGATTTGTTGGAGATACAAAGGGGAAGAGGTGGAAGAACCAGAAAGTAAATATTAAAAGGCAAAAGTGAACCTCAGCTAATAGCCAGCAGAAGACTAGGACCTCAGGCCTGCAAACACAAAGAACTAAATTCTGCCAGAAGACTTACAAAAACTTCAAAATGATTTCTTCCCCAGACCTTCTTGGTAAGAGCAGCATCTGGGCAATACTTTAATTTCATCCTTGTAAAATCCTGCACAGAGTACCCAGTTGAATCCTTCTAGACCTCTGACCTACGTATCTATAAGATAAAAAAAATGGGTGCTGCTTCAGCAGCTAAATTTGTGCTAATCTGTTATGCAGAAAGAGAAAACTAATATACCTGGGAATACAGGATGAGAAAATTCTGGCCTCCTTTAAAAAGTGGCCTGGACAGTTGATTACAGCTATTAAAATGTTGGCCCAAGAAGCCTGGAGAATGGGGCTATCCAGGGGTCAGACAATAAACTGGGGTATTTTTATGTCATCCGTTATTCAGTATTTTGATTATGTAACCCAGGAATACTGAAATCTTCTTTTTGCTGCTATGGCAGCCATGTCAAAAGACAGTAACGTGTCTTTTAAACTTCAATCCCGAAAAGTGTAAATCACCAGAGGGCCCAGCTACTGCTGTACAGGACTATGCTTTTCAAGGAGTTGCTTCTTGCGAATCATTGCGTGCAGCTTGGTACTAAGGCGCATCAATTCCTGACCTTCTCTGGTGGCTGGCTCTGGCTTTGCAGGTGCCTCCTGAAACTGTCCAGTTTCCCTTCACTTCTCCTTCGCAGGGGTCCGACTTGCCTCCTGGTCTGACTGTTCTCCCAGCCTTCCCTGCCCTCTGTCTACCCTATATTTCTTCTTAAAGGCATTTCCCCAATCAAATTCTTGCAGCCTTAATCCTGTCCTAGAGTCTGACTTTTAGAGGACTTGAACCAACACAGAGGAATTATTTTTCCTTCTTTCCCCTTGGTTTCAAAATGAACACAAAATAAATGCTGATGATGCAAAGGTGATATCACTCACTGGAGCGTTCGGCCCGAGTGTTGACACAGAAGAGCTGAAATCTAGGCAGTACCCAATCAAGGCACCAGGTACTCTGGATAAATTGTGTCCACATTGTCCCACATGACAAGGATTAGAGGGTCGCATCAATGCAAACTTTAGTTTCAGATTTTACAACTTCAGTGGAATGACAAGCTGAGTCAAAGCATCTCCACCAAGGCCAGAAGGGAAAGAATCAGAGGGAAGAACTAGGATTGAGTGTCTGCCTTCCTGTCTAGAATCTGGATAGGAGTACCTCTCTGGTCTAGATGTCAAAGGGGTCCAAAGTACAGGACCCAAGGGGTGAAAGGATGACTGAGTGACTCAGCGACTAGTCTGGTTGGATGGAAAGGGAAATAAAGAATGGCTGGAAGAGCTTTCATTTTCTTTAAAGAATGCACCATAGGAAATTTGCTATACTGAATCATCTAATCCCTGTGGGCTGCTGTAACAAAATACCTTCGAATGGATGGGTTAGAAATGGCAAAAATTTATTTCTCACAATTTTGGAGCTTTTATGTCCAAGACCCTTTTATGAGAGTGAGCTTTCTTATGGATAGCTATGTTTTCATTGGGGGAAGGGGCAAGCGAGCTCTCTAGAGTCTCTTTTATAAGGACATGACTCTCCTTCATAATGGCTCCATCCTCATGAGCTAATCACCTCCCAAAGGCCCTTCCTACTAATCCCACCACATTCACACGGAGGCTTGCCTCTCTCCACTTAGATCCGAGAAGACAGCTGTTTTCAAATTAGAAAGTAGGGCAGTGCCTGTGGCTCAACGGACTAAGGTGCCGGCTTCATACGCCAGAGGTGGCGGGTTCAAACCCAGCCCCAGCCAGAAACTGCAAAAAAAAAAAATTAGAAAGTAGTCCCTCACTAGACATCGGATCTGCAGTCTCTTAATCTGAGAATCCCCAGTCTCCAGAACTGTGATAAGTAATTGTCATTTAAGCTGTTGTGCTTATACAGTATTTGTTACAACAGAAACAAAGACTGAAGTAATCTATAACTCATTTCCAAATTGTGTTTGCCTTAAAACTATTGGTACCTTTTCAAAAGGAATTAATTAAAATTTTAAAGAAATAAATGAGGATGAAAGGCAATACTTATTTTAAAAAGAGTTAAACTTTGTGTCAACCACCCTTTAGCATTATATTATAAATTAAAATGGCATTTCTCTTTCCTCTAGGGTGATTTTTTATGATATAGTTTAAAATTTATTAATTATAAATCAGTAAGAGACCTACTCAGAATATGCTTTATTTGTTTATTTATTTATTTAGAGACAGAATCTCATGCTGTCACTCTGGGCAGAGTGCCATATCATCATAGCTCACAGCAACCTCAAACTCCAGGGCTTGAGCAATCCTCTTGCCTCAGCTTCCCAAGTACCTGGAGCAGCGGGCACCCACCACTATTTTTAGAGACAGAGTCTTGCTTTTGCTCAGGCTGGTCTTGCACTCTTGAGCTTAAGCAATCCACCCTCCTCAGCCTCCTAGAGAGGAAGGATTAGGGGCGTGAGCCATCATGCCAGTCTCAGAATCTGCTTCTGATGAAAGACCTGAAAATACTCGTGAGGCTTGAACTAAAACATATCTCACCTGCCAAAATCTGCTTATTATTTGGCTGGGTCCACTGAGGTGAAGAACATTATTTGGAGAATGAAAGTTCACCATCAAAGATTGTTTTATGATTTTTTGATCATATGTCTTTACCAAGTTATATTTTAAATAATATAAGAAAACACTATCACAAAAATAGGAAAAATAGACTGATTTTGAGGCTAGGTCAAGGCTTCAGGGTTTGAGAGATCAAAAACACCAAATTTTGTATAAATAGAGGCTTCAGACAAATCATTAAACCTGATTTCACCTGGACTTCTATGATTTTTCATTCTGAAAAAGAGTCAACAGAGAGCTATGGAAAGAGTGCTAGCTTTGAAATTCAGCCCCAGTCCCAGCTCTGCCCTTTGCCCTCGTGTTACCCACTCTGTGCAGAGTTTCTGTGTTTCACATTGTCAAGAAAAAGAGGTAGCAAATGTGAGCATGCATGGGTTGTTTTGTATATATGTAATTAACAGAAATTGAGATTTTAGATTGATGGTATTTTCAGATAATACTACATTTTCTGATGCCTTGCAGCGAGCTTTTATGTCAACCCTTCCATCACAGCAATGGGGTCATTTGGGGGGTCCAGAAGATGGTGAGCAGTTAGGTAAAGCTGAATGACTAAAATCGTTTAAAACTTAAGAATCTCTGAATATTGTTGTTGCCCAAGCTTTTCTTTCTTTCTTTCTTTTTTTTTTTTTTTAGAAATAAATTTAACTCTTTAGTGTTTTGTTTGGTTTACTCCACTTTCCTTTGTCTCTTGTAAAAACTAAAGCACATTGAAACCATCAAACAACAACAACAGCAACAAAAACCAAGAGCCAGGGATGATGCGAAGAGGGGAAAACACAGTATATGTAATGCACACAATGATTATTACCCCTGGACATTAAAGAGTTGGTTATATTCATATGATTCAGAAGGGCCAGAAGACTAAGGAAAATACCGTGATATAAAGGAAGTTCTGCACATTTGAGGAACTTTTATGGGGAGCCAGGAGTGATAAGTCAATTGAATACTTTTCATCCTGAGTGTTAGGCACGTGTATAATTATTTAATTATAAAAAGGTAGAATCGTTTTAGAAGTTTCAATTTTTGTTTGCATAACAGCCAGTGTATTCAATAGAAACGACCAAGTTTTACACATTCCATTACAGGGGAAACTATAAAGATGTTTCAACTCATCTTCCTCTCACTTCTTTCTTAAGCATAAAAAGACATCTACTTTGAACTATGTCTGTATTTTCTAATAGAGTTATTACTATAGAGTTTCTTGTTTCTTTAAGTTATTTTTAAGTGTTTAAATGTCTCTGTTTACCAGTTGAGCAATTCACTGATGTACTCACCTGTGATTCATGGCAGTGATAGCTCTTTGTAACAAAGCACAGTTTTCAGAGAGGTTTTGAACGTTTTGTAATTACCTTAGAAATCTCTGCTGTTACAGTAGAGGTGGGTAACTGTCCCACTCTATTTGATATTCATTAAAGGACTTATGATGTATTGCAATACAATAGCAAGTACTCAAAAAGACATGAAGAAACAGGAATGAATGTGAACATATTCTCGGAAGATGTAACAGGATGGGTGGTTGGATGTTACCCACCTAGAGGCAGCTTCTCATCCAGGCTGATCCTATACAGCCATAAATTCATACACATAAGAGAGAATCTCTTTATACATGGGCTTTCTTCCTCTACCAACTACAGGAACCGTGGTGTTTTTGAGCAACCCCAAATAAGGATTAGGAATTTTTATTAAAACTGTAATCCTAGCACTCTGGGAGACCAAGGCAGGTAGATTGCACTTGAGCAAGAGCAAGACCCCATCTCTACTAAAATAGAAAAATTAGCCTGGCATTATGGCACATGCCCGTAGTCCCAGCTACTTGGGTGGCTGAAGCAAGAGGATAGTTTGAGGAGTCATAGGTTGCTGTGAGCAAGGCTGACACCATAGCACTGTAGCCTGTGACACAGAGTGAGAATATCTCAAAAATTTTTTTTATTAAAATGGAATTCTAGCAAAGCACTACCAATCAATAGCACTTGGAATTTTTAATAAAAGATGAAAACTTTATGCTTGTGTGATATTGGGGTTATCTCCTTAGTATAAATTTTCTAAGCAAGGTTTTATTTGGTTAGATACAGATTTAATAATGTATTTGGTGTTAATTTGAAGTTAGGGCTTACTTTCCAAAGGAATAGGGACAGATCTCTCTCCCACCAATTATTGTAGATATGCTTAAACTGTCATGGAAATTAAACTATTGAGTCCCAATTTGCCAATTTAGCAGGGGCCAACCTATACATGAACTAATTTATCCACATTATTCTATTCCACTTGGTATCTTTGGGCTTCCAAATATGAATGAAAGCCAGTTGGGATGGATGGCAGTGCCAGGCAACCAGTGCACTGGGATTCATAAAAGAGTGACTAACTATTTCTTTCACCTTTTTGAAAAGTGCAGACCCCTTTGAGAACAGAGCTAGTGCCACGCTTCTTAAGACAGCAACTGCTCTGTACATTGTGGGGGTCATAAGATTGAGATGGCAAGGCCGGGAGACATCTAGCTAGTGTTTAATCTAAGAAATTCCCAATATGGCACTAACTGCATAACAGAGAAGAACATATATTTAGTACCTAGCAGTACTAAAGAGTATATTTTAGAATAACTCGGTGCCAATTGTGTGGAGGAGGCAGCTAGCTCAGTATTATAATTAGAAGGGCAGCCAAAGTCATGCTTACTGCAAAATATCTTTCCCCTTTGGACCTAATGTAACGTGCCAATTTCTTATATTATCCCTTTTGCCTACTCCACTGTATTATCGTGGGTTGTGTGTGTGTATTAGAGTATTTAGTTTTGATGATGGGGTGTTTAAACATTATATTATGACTTTAAGTCTCCTGCTAAAATACAAACATTATTTAGAAGAGGTGACATTCTAAGTTTTCCCTGTCATAATCATGCTAGTTCTGACATTTGGAGTAATAAGAGAGTCGTTACATTTTTGAAAGATTAAACGAAAAGGAGAAATATTTTAGAGAAATACTAAAATTCTAAGCAGCTGCATTAGCATTTCTTTCTGTTCCAAGAGCACCTTAAACTCAGCATATCTGACAGAAAAGTAATTTTCTCCCCCACCAAACCTGATTACCTTATTTGTAACCCTGTGTCTACTCAGTTCTCCTCACGTGACATGTGTTGGCTGAGCTGATATTCCACCAGCTCCTTTTCCCTCCCTTTCTAACCATATGCCTTGATTCAGGGCTTATCATTGCCCATGTAGACAGGGCACCCACTCATGGAGTTACTTGCATCCCAATTAACTAATTTGTTTATCTTCTGTCTCCTTTATTAACTATGAATTGGTTCGGTGGCAGAACCATGTTTGAGTCACATTTTTGCGCTGAATATGCAATGTCTGATAACGTCTATTCCCTAGCATTTGTACATATTTATGCTTATGCATATTTTATAGGTGTATGTACATGTGTGTGTACGTGTGTCCATCAGTAAAATCCAGAATTATGTAAATAGCACAAAGCTTTAGATCCAGGTGGGCCAGATTATGATAAATACTATTTTTTTGAAATGCCTACATGTTCAAAGTGTTAGAGACATATTTTGTAAGATCAACCCAGCAGCCTTCATAGTCCTATTTTTCAAATAACTAAAGACCGTTTTAAGAGGTTAAATAATTGTCTAGATCCAGCTGTCTCTAGAGCTTTCACATACATAACTACAGATGTAGAAGGAAGGAAAAGAGACAATGAATGGGAAATAGAAAAGTCTTGATAATATGCTTTGCCTTCTTTTATGTTTGCGCAGACTCCTAATCTATCCAGGAGGCTTCAGATGCACTATCAGAACTTGTTTTTGCATCATAAAAAAATTGTATTTGAATTAGCAGCAAAAGAGAACACAGGGTAGGCTGCCACTGCACATAAGCATGTAAAGTTACTTTCTAATCTTACAGTTGTCATTTTCAGCACAGACATTTGTTAAGTATGTGTGCGCATGTGTGTATATGTGTGTTTGTGTGTTAATGTTTGGGAACCCCACATCTGGACTCCTTCAAGTCTCCTGACAATTCTCTTAACAGGGAGAAATCACTGCTGCACTTCTAAGGGTACCCATAACTTAGATAAATTGTTTACTACATTTTGAGAATACTGCAAATACCTTCTGCTCTTAAGTTGATCTACTAAGCTGGTGCCTAAAGTTGATTACACAATTATATTCTATAGTATGTAACATGCCTTCTCTGTGCGTCAAATGTGGTAAATGTTGACGACGATAATCTAAGATTCTTTCTCAGACAGGTAATTTCTTTTAGAATCAAATCATAAACTTTTTGTACAACAAATGCCTCAGGAATATTT
>CAUYON010040077.1:0-17825 GCA_963573935.1 Arctocebus calabarensis | reverse complement strand
ATGTCCACAGGTCACTAGCCTTTGCATACACCAACAACAACCAAGATGAGAGGCTAATTAAGGACACAACTCCCTTCACCATAGCTTCAAAGAAAATGAAATACCTAGGAATATACCTAACAAAAGAGGTGAAGGACCTCTCTAAAGAAAATTATGAAATCCTAAGAAAAGAAATAGCAGAAAATATTAACCAATAGAAGATCATACCATGCTCATGGCTGGGAAGAATCAACATTGTTAAAATGTCTATACTTCCCAAAGCAATCTATCGATTCACTGCCATCCCTATTAAAACACCAATATTGTACTTCAAGACTTGGAAAAAACAATTCTGCATTTTGTATGGAACCAGAAAAAAACCCATATAGCTAAGGTAGTTCCTAGTAATAAAAACAAAGCCAGGGGTATCAGCATACCAGATTTTAAGCTGTACTACAAAGCCACAGTGGTCAAGACAGCATGGTACTGGCCATGCTGGCACAAAAATAGAGACATAGACATTTGGAATTGAATAGAAAACCAGGAAATGAAACTGACCGAAAAAGATCATCCACTGGGGGCAAGACTCCCTATTCAATAAATGGTGCTGGGAGAACTGGATATCCACATGTAAAAGACAGAAACTGGACCCACACCTTTCTCCACTCACAAAAATTGATTCAAGTTGGATAAAAGACTTAAATTTAAGCCATCAAACAATAAAAATCCTCAAAGAAAGCATAGGAAAAAACACTGGACGATAGAGGCCTGGGAAAAGACTTCATGAAGAAGACTGCCATGGCAATTCCAACAACAACAAAAATAAACAAATGGGACTTAATTAAACTCAGAAGCATCTGTATTGCTAAAGAGACAACATCCAAAGCAAATAGACATCCTACCCAATGGGAAAGGATCTTTGCATATTTTGAATCAGACAAAGGCTTGATATCCAGAATCTATAGAGAACTCAAATCAATCCACATGAAGAAAATCACTTACAATTTTTAAGAGAATTTGAGTTGCACAGCAGCTTTATCGCTTCAATATAAAATGTGTAATTGAGAAGCTACTTTAAACAGCTACTTTAAATACTTTGCTCCATTATAAAAGTACTAAGTTTGTGTTTAGCACTGGAGCATATAAGAAACTAATGTTCATTTTATATGCACATTTCATACAAATTTTTTTTGTTTCTTTCGATGGAAAACTATGCTTTGTCGAGAGGGCACTTCAAGGTTATTTAGATCTAGCCTGTCATTTATTGTCTTTGTGCAAGTTTCAAGTTCTGGGTATTGTGAATAACTGCTAAACATTTAAATTCTGCCCTATCCTGTAAAGATTCAATTGACTTCTAAAGTGCAAAAATCAGTTTGCCTCCATTTCAATATTCTTGATTTACAAATACATCTGTTCTTTAGATTCCTTTTGAATCAATTATAACAACTGTCTGGTTTCTTCATTGATTAATGATGAGAACACAATAATTCATTTTCATATCTATGGGAATCACCATTTAACCTGTGTTAAAATTATACTCAATGAATTATTCAGTTATAAGTTATTTACTATTTAACAATTTTTTAAAATCCATGTAAAGTACATTAAAAAATAAACAAACAGGGCATCACCTATGGCTCAAGGAGTAGGGGGCCAGCCCCATGTACTGGAGGTGGTGGGTTCATGCCCAGCCCCAGCCCACAACTTCAAAAAAAAAAAAAGATAAACAAACATATTGAATTGGCAAATGCGCTTTAACATATTGGAATGTATTTATGTGTTAAATAAACACTGAAGGCATTTTTTAAATTTTCTAGGTTTTAAATAAGCTACATAGTATAGGTTGAAAGTATATGAATAATTAGATTTTAAAATTTATAAAAGAAATTATAAAAAGATTGTACGTCTGAAATTCATAAATCTTGGGCAAAGAAAGTACTAATTCATGATTGATTTTAAACATCCTACTTCCAATCTCCAGTCAGCATTTTAACTAGAAAAAGACTGTCCTTCAGCTTCATGCTCCATCCAGTTTGCTGTCTAGCAAAGCACGATAGGGTACCAAGTAATATTTCACAAATTAAAATGCTCTTTCTTCTTTTCCTCCTCCCTCCTTCTTTTCCTCTTCCTTGCCTTCTTTCCCTCATTCTCTCCTTCCTGCCGTCCTATTCTCCTCTTCCTCCTCCTTCTAGTCTTGCTCTTCCTCTCTCTTTCTTTCAGTGTCAGGCAAGGAAATAGAAACACCTACCTGTTTCAGCCCCAACAAACTACATTCACCCATACACAGCATTATGTTCATTACGTAGGAAATATGTTTGATCCCTGGTGCATTTTGATTCTGATACCATAATTCCAGGTTCTTGGTCTCAGTGATTTGAAGAATAAATCCCCGGACCACAGATCAGTGGTAAGACAGAATTTATTTACAGAATAGAATACAAAAAATACTAAAGCTCCTGGTAGAGAGAAAGAACTCAAGTGGGGAGAGAAAAGCTCTCTCCGTTTCTCTCCTGGTCTTTCCCCATCTCTGCATTTAGGCTTTTAGTCTCAGGGTATACATAGGTGTATGGGTTCCTTGGCCAGGAAATGAATGAACACAGTCCCTTCTGCTGGGGCAAGGTGAATGAATGTATTAATGAATGAACACAGTGCCTTCCACCGGGGCAAGGTGAATTAATGTATTAAACAATGGACACAGTCCATTCATGGAATTGAGGCCCAGGAAATTCACATGAAATTGACCTAAGCATCCTTAATGGGGGTTCTGTATTTAGTCCTAAGTGTAAAGTGAAGGAGACACCAAAGCACAGGTGTCTCCTCAGCAGTTGTCCAGCCTTTTTGGCTATTGGAGCCTTCCGTGGGGGTTGGAGGTCCCCCTCCTTGCCTGTCATCCAGCCCGCTGGCTCTTCAGCCGGCTCCCGCAGCACCAACACTGCCAAGGTGGAGGCGGCAGTCCGCCAGCTCCACTGAGCTGGCTGGGGCGCCAAATGTCCTGCATCAATTCCAAACACATTATCCTAATCCACAGTATAGAATTTAATTCAATAGTTTTGTCTTGTAGAAAAATCAATAAAAAAACTCCTGCATAAAATTTATATACGTATTTTAAAATATTTATTTTATTACTTACATTTCCAGAAAGGTTATGTAATAACAAACATAACTTATAGAATTGTCTTATTTAGTTTGAATACTTATTAGTATAACTAAGACTGACCTCACTAAAAGAAATAGGAGTCATTTTTCTGTTTGCTTGTATATGTATAGCTATATATATATGTGCATTTATAATATATATTTGGATACACTTATATTAATAGGACAGAAAAGCATGAATTAATTTTCTTGACATGTAGGCTGTCCCCAGTCTACAGACATGCTGTGTTCCTGAGCACATCTTTAAGTTGGAAGTGTAGGTACCCTGGAACCCTGATGAAAAGTATATATAACAATACTATAGTGGTTCACATCCAGTGATAATAATACAACATAACACTGTAATAATAACAATAACCTGTGCTGTGATAATAAGTGTTGTGGTATGGGTTTTGGTTCCCTGAACCCAGCTGACCTGGTTCGTTTACTCCTGGAACCAGCAAGTTCAACAGAGGCAGGACTGAATCCAAAGGGACAGTGAGTAGAAACTAAAGCAGAACAGGAGCAGGAGGAAAGGGGAGCGTGAGTGATCACAAAAGTAAATTCCCACAACAAAGAGAAATGATTTAAGGACAGAGACAGTTTCTTTAAATGCAGCAAGCCTAGTGCATGTCCAGAAAGATGGAAATGGGTCTCTTCCAAAAGTGAGACGGGAAGCTGACTCAAAGCACCGTAAAGATATAAACATCTTTTTCTCCCTCTGAAATTGTTTGTGAAACTTTCTCATTGATCTCCCAGCATCTCTGGGCACTTTTGTCCTATTGGTCATTGATCACTTAGTCACCTCAGACCCACATTCCTTCCTGTTTGGTGAAAATTGCAGAGTGCTAGTCTGTTGATTTTTTGAGTACTTGGAGAGGGGTTGGGGTATGCAGCATTCACCCTATGTCCAAATATGGAAACTGTGTTTTTTGCAGGACATACTTATTGAACAATCCACAATATAGAATTTAATTCACCAGAGGCAGGACTCGACTCCAACGGGACAAGTGTTGTTTCCACGATGTTTCCAAGGCTCCTCCAGACTCCTCATTCAGGATGCCAGGTTTTCTTCCCATCTTTCTTGAAGCCCCTTTCTTTGTCCTTTTTCAGTCAGTTACAGAAGCTGTTGTGATTTCTTAGAAGAGATTTCAAAAAAATATTGAAGACTGACTCTCACCTAATGTTGCATCAACTTCAGGCTAATAGGAATATTATGCTTATTTATATCTTCTAAATAAATCAATAGTAAGTTTCCATTTTAATAACTAATCCAATTTTGTGCTTAATAATAATTGATGCTTTCATTGGAGCATTACCTTTCACATGCTCCATTAGCCTCACTTTATCCTTTGTAATTAATCCAATAATGAGTGACTGAAGCTTAATACTTTCCCAAGGAATGATGGCATCTGGCCTTCCTCTGAAAGCTTAATTATTCCTCCTTTTGTGTCCATTGTAATCCCCTTTCTCTTCACTGCAGGCTTACCTGCACTTGCAGTGGACTTTCACATTAAAGTCCTGGTCCTAGGGTAAACATAACCTCACAAAATGCTGCTATGTGTAAGCGACACTACACAGTGAGATGAGTTGCTACCACACAGATGCTGTACCAAGGCACCACTTAGACAATGCAGAAGAAACTAGTTCTCAAATTACTAATATAATTGTTTAGTTATAAATGATCCTTACAGGGAATCTTGGGAGTCCGTTTATAAGTACAGAGCCCAGTTAAGTCAGGATATCTGTCACATGGGAACTATTAGTGACAAGGTTATATCAGAATGGGTGCGAGCAGAGATATAAGGGAATAACATCCTTTTTCAAAAAATAATTCTCTATGCTTGATGTCTAGATAGATGAGTATATTACATGTTCAATGGAAATTTTGATAAGGGATATACGATAAAAATATTCATGTTTGTTCTATTAATAAATATAAAACAATTTTTTCAATTTAATTTTTAAATATTTTTAAAATATAAAATTTTCACGTTTGGCACTCTTCATTTTTAAGTTTAATTTTATTCTAAAACATTTTAAAAAGTGCTTCTATGTATATATTAGTTCAAATCATCACCTAATCAAAATTATTCTTCAAATAACAATGTCTCTTGTGTTTATGCCTGAGGAAGTCAAAATGCAGCCTGTCTTCTTTATCAACATTCCCCATGGCCTTACCTCAGGCCTCATACAGATTATCCATTGAGATTTATTGAATTAATGACTAGAAAACTACAGGTATGAAGTCTTGACTTCAAAAAGCACATCATTAAACACCAACAATTACATTTTTTCTCAGTTTCTGAGACACAGAAATACTTACCTAAGGATTATTTCTTTTGTTTTATTAAAAAAGATTTGAAACAAATAGATTAGCAAACTTTTGTTATACTTTATGTGTTTACTAGAGATGGCTGGGGAGCTTATAGATGTATATTAGTGATCTCCTTGTAAGACTTTTAGGAAACACTGATGATAATTGGTGGATAAGGAATTTACATATAAAAATTACCTTCACAAACACAATTTTTTAATTCCATTCAGACACTGTAGAGTTGATGGCAATTTCAGTGCCTTGTGACAAAAAATAAACAGAAAAAAAGTATAAAACATTTAAGGTACTTTTAGGTTTGGTTTCTGAGCACTCGGTATTCATCTCAACTACATAAGGGTGACAAGATTCTACCGAAGGTTTATAAGTATGTGGCATTGTATAATGGTTATAATTATTTGGAAATTCCCTGCAGCTTATCTCTCTGTACCTCATTAACTTTGAGGATAAAATAGCGAGGGAGATATGATTCAGATAAATCCTTACTAATTGTATTAGTCAGGGTTCTCCAGACAAAAAGAAATGGTAGTTTGGGGATAATGTGTGGAGAGAGGGTGAGGAAAGAGAGAGCGAGATTCATTGTAAAAAAAATGGTCCTCATGATTATGGAGCCTGGCAAGCAAACTTTTGGGACAGCTGGGCAGAGTCCAAAGTAGAGGCAATCTTTCCCTTCAAAGTCCATCAAGAAGGAAAAGCCAAAGTGGCAGATAAACTTGAAGGCAATCTCCAGATGAGTTCTCTCCTACTTAAGGATGATCAGTTTTTGGTTTTATTCATGTCTTCATCTAATTTTGAATGGGGCTCATCACATATATGGAAGGCAATCAGCTCTATTCTACCAATTAAAATGTTAGTATCATTTAAAACACCCCCACAGAAACATCCATTGTAATAACATTTGAAAAAATATCTGACTCAGTCAACACATCACATTAGTTAGAAAAAGAAAATATAAGAATAACCTAATTATGCAATGTAAGTTATGAAACTTTAAGAAAAAAGGCAGAGGTAGGGCAAATGGTTCAGATATCAGAGCTCATATTGCTTGATTTGGGAAATACGACTTTTTTATTCAGGAACCTGTTGCTGAATCTTTGTACATTAACAGAATAAACTACAAATATTTTATTATATTACACATATTAAGCATTAAAGGTATATGTATATTTTAATATTATTTCATTATAATTAATAAATTCATTATTTCAACAAACTAATAATAGAATGGGGATATGTCCTTAACTTAGCAAAGAACACAGAATAACTTACTATTACAAAGATACAGAATCAAATCAAATTTCCACCAATTCATGAGAGACTTAACAAAACATGTATATACCCACCCTGAAATATTACTCAGATGTGAAGAAGGATGACTTATTACCTTTTGCAATAATAAATGTAATTGGAGACCATTATGCTAAATGAAGCATCTAGAGTGGAAAAATAAAGCACCATATCTTCTTATTAATAAATTGGAACTAGTGGATGAGCACATATGTGTACAGAGGGAAGTAAAACTTAATGCAATAAAGCCAGGTACAGCGGGGAGCAGGACCCAGGCAAAAACTTCTCTGATGAGTACAATGAGCACTATCTGGGTAAATGGTCCACTTATGTAGAAGCCATTAGTCAAGCTTTATAACAGTGATTCATGTAACCAAAAATATTTGTACCTCCATATTACCCCATAATACTTTGAAATAATAATTTTAAAAAAAGCACATCTGTGAAAGACCCCAGCTAGTATTATACTTAATGGTGAAAGACCAACAGCTTTCCTCCTAAGATCAGTAAGTGAAGTAAAGGCTGTTTTGCTCTTCTCACTTCTACACAACAACATTCTGGAAATTTTAGCCAGAGCAATTAGACAAACAATAAACAGTCAACTAATTTTTAACAAGAATGCCAAGACAATAAATTAATGGTCTTTTTAAGAAATAGTCCTGGGCCAAGTGGTTATCAATATGTAAAAGAATGAATTTGAAATCCTAACTCATTAGCATATACAACTCTCTCAAAAGGTATAATAGACATACTTGTAACAGGTAAAATTATACAACTCTTATAAGTAAACACAGGAATAAATATTTGTAACATTTTATTAGGCATGGTTACTTAATTGACACAAGAACTTTAGCAAGACAGAAAAATAAATAAAATTGACTTCAAAAATAAAATCTTTTTTTTTTTTTTTCCTGAAATAGGATCTCACTTTGTTACCCTTGGTAGAGTGCTTTGGCATCACAGTTCACAGCAACCTCAAACTCCTGGGTTTAAGCAATTCTCTTGCCTCAGACTCCCAAGTAGCTAGGACTATAAGTACCTGCCACAATGCCTGGCTATTCTTAGAGATGAGGTCTTGCTCTGGCTCAGGCTGGTCTCAAAGATGTGAGATCAGGCAATCCATCTCCCACTTGGCCTCCCAAGAGCTGGGATTATAGGCATGAGCCACCACATCCAGCCCAAAATAAAATCTTTTGAGCTACAAAGGATGCCATAAATTAGTGAAGAACAATACAAAACATTGAAGAAAATACTTGCAAATCATTTATCTAATAAGGAAATTGTATCCAAAATTTACCAAAAGCTTATACCTCTACAATGAAAAAGACAAATAATTTAGAAAATGAACAAACAATTTGAATAAATATTCTTCCAAAGGAGATATGGAAATGCCCAATAAACATATGAAAAAGTGGAAAACATCATTCATCATTAGGTAAATACAAGTCAAAACCACAATGTGAAACCACTGCTAATTTACTAACACATTATAAAAATTTATAAAAAGACAGTAACAATTTGGTGAGAATTTAGAGCAAAAAAAATTCTTATTCTCAAAATTATCTAAAGCTCACATTTTTTTATTTTCAGATATTTCTATACAAATGATTGTATCTTATGTATGTATATAATCTGTTAATGTACTATATAATTTGCAAATATTGATACTTAAAACATTTGGGTAAGTAAATGTATGTATAAATGAAAGAATGGAAAAACAGATGGATTGTTGAAGGCCTGAACAGAGAGAAAGATCATACAAGACAATTTTTTTGTCAGAAATTTTTTGCTCTAAGTCCCACAGTTTGGGGACAATTATAAAAATTATTCTTTCCCTCAAAATGTAGCCTGGGAAGATAGACAAACATTTCGAAGAGATAGCTATCACTATGAGTATTTAAAAATCATTTGCATGTTCTTTTATATTTATGAGCATTACATAGGTTTAACAAGTAAAAAAACAAGTAGAATATTCTTACATGTTTTAACTAAGCATTTCTTTTAAATAAAGCTTTGTAGATGAAATATGTTATTGTAAGATAGCAAATATTTAGAAAACTTGTTTGAAAACAATACTAAAGTAAAATTTAACTTCCTAAGAGTCAACCTAAATAAACTTTTTAGCCTGTAGGCACTGACAGAAAAATGATACAGTTATCAATTTCAAAGGAAATACCTTTATAAATATGGGATTTGCCTCATAATGTATACATTACATAAAAATCTCTTTGTGAAAGTGTCAGCTTCCTTGAAAACTGTCCAGCAGCTGAAGGTCATAGTTGTAAATGGAGAAAATCCATGGACTAGAACAATGTGAACAAAAACTATGGCTCACTTGGCATTTTCCCTTACCTCAGTTAGGTAGTTTAATTTGGGGTGTTTCAATCACAAAATGTTTTCAAAGTTATCAGACTAGCAAGCAACAAATGTACTTTCAGAGTATAGGCTATAGCTTGTGATTCAGAAGTTCCTTAGGAAAAATGTCTTATTTTTTCCTCTCCTTTAAATCTTTGAAAGGAA
This sequence comes from Arctocebus calabarensis, assembly GCA_963573935.1. Taxonomy (NCBI): domain Eukaryota; kingdom Metazoa; phylum Chordata; class Mammalia; order Primates; family Lorisidae; genus Arctocebus; species Arctocebus calabarensis. Next base: position 8,569 of record CAUYON010040077.1, on the reverse strand, counting down.
AATAGAACATTTCCACATGCATAAATTTTCAGTGTTACAAAAATAGAAAACTAAATTTCAAAATAATGCAAACGTTTTCAAATACGTTAATGAGCATGAGGAAGAATTTATGGACGCTACTTGGATAATAGGGAATAAAAAAATCTAATTTTTTTCCTTCTCTCTTTTTTTAAATTTCAGAATATTATAGGGGTACAAACATTTGGTTTACGTGAAGTGCTTTTGTGCAGTTTGAGTCAAAGTTATATGTGTGCCTATCACCAAGATAGCATGCATTGTACCCGCTAGGTGTGAATTATCTTCTGACTTTTAATTCCTCATTATATAAAAAAGTGTCCTCGTATGTGTGTTTCAAAGGTTACAGGACTTTATCATGGCTGTTTCCTTTAGAAACACCATGTCACTCTAACTTTGATATCCAATGCTATAATAGCTAAGATTGAGAATTTTTCCAGAGGCAGATTGTCAAGTCAGATGTACCAAATCAGAGGTCTCTATCCATTATTGTGCTTTACTAATAATTTCAAGGCTACAACTGTCCATCACAGACAAAGTAGGGGAAGGGCCACAACATCCTACCTGGCTTTTGGAGATACATTTTCTCATAGGAAATGTTCTCTAATCCAGATTAACTGATGCATCCTAATGCACTTTTACAGTAAAAGACACATAGCAGAAAGAATTTAGGTTTCAAAATACTGTATTCTTTACTCAGATCATGATTTGGTTTAGATGAGATTTCCCAGGGAGATATGTCTCACATATCTATAGATTTTGCTTTGTTTTTCATGAGCAATTCTGAAACCCACATTATTCATTTTAGACAATTATGTAAATAAATTTTCTCCTCCTTGCAAATATAAATCTATTTCCTAGGAGGTAGGCTGTCAGGATGTTCAAAAAAGGAAATGCAATTAGACAAGGTCATCGGTTTTCTTATGTCCTACAGCTGTCCTTGTGGTAATCAGCAGAAAAGTGGATTGTAGATCATATGATTTATCACTTTCTTCCCAGCAAGTAGTCAGGAAACATCCTAAATTAGCTACTGTATAGCAAAGACTATACAAAATTTTTAGATTTTTTTCTGAAGGTATGAAAATTTCTCCTCCTCTCCCTTACCCTTTGCCCATGTGGTCATATAACCATCATCACCCTATGTCTCCAAGATATATTTTATATAGGAACAAAGTAAAGGGAAGAAAACTTGAAATAAGTAATAATGTATTTAGTTTGTCAGTTACCAAGTGCAATGTAACACATTACAAAAATAAATGACTTACATACATTTTCTGTGGCTATAAATTAAGAGTGACTTAGTTGGATGGCTCTGGGTTAGGGTCTAAAAAGGGGGTTGTCAAGGTATTTATCAGGGTTGCAGTTACACATAGATTTCAAGAAGTCACTTCCAAGGTGGCTCACTCATTGTTTGACAATTTAGTATTAGTCTCTGGTGTGAGATGTCAATTCCTTGTTCCATGAACCTCTCTATAGAGATGTTTTAGTATTGTCACGGGCACTAGAACTAGTGTTCCAAGAGACAGTATAAAGTGAAGTCAAAATATTTTATAAACCAGGCATCCAAGTCACACTTCATTATGCTTAGAATATTCTATTGAGTGAGTACTCAATTATATTCAATATAGGGAGAGGGATTGAGAGAGGATACCCGAAAAGGGTGAGGTCTAGGAGAACAGGTCTTCTCAAGGAGAGCACAAGGATACATTTGCAGGGTCCTCTCCATGGTGACTCAGCCCTGAGGAAATTGTAAACCTAACTTCCTGGAACTTAGAAATTTCCAAGTTCTGTGAAATCCTGAAGTTCTGTAGGGGCTGGACTAGCATTTCCTGCTTGATTCAAATTGGCCAATGAGAAGGGTACCTGTGGGGTAGAACTTTTTGACTGTCAATAAAAAGGCAAAGATCAAGCCAAATGGGGAGTGTGGCCATTTGGAATTCTTTCGATGCTGTAAGCTCCCAGCTGGTGAATAAAGCCCTTCCTCCTATGAACATGGTGTTTGGGTGCTCTTTCTCCCCTTTCAGCCTTGTCTTCCTGCAACATTTTTGGTTCCCTGACTGGGGACGAGATCACCCTTGGAGAGAATATGCACCTGGTAGTTGCTGCCAATCCTCTAGACACCCATGTGGAGGGACCTAATCGGCCTGAGCGACATGAACAACTGAGTGCACCAGGGAGACAGTTTGGCCTCCCATTGTGGACGCCTCAGCTGGGCTGAGAAAGGACCCGTTGACAGGACTTCAAGGAGTCAAACACCAGGAGGAACTGGCATGCAGGAACAGGTACATACACAGGGAGACCTCTAAGGCAAGGTATGATTGATCTGAGGATCCTACTACAGTTTTAGTGGAAGAAGGAGCGTGATCAACTCCTTGGGCATTAGAGTGCCGGCAGGTCTGTTGAGAGGTGTGTTAGAGTGTGTGGAAGTGGTATGACTGAAAGAACCCTGAGGGTGGAGTTGGACCTCCCTTCACAGAGCCTAGGGGAATGTTGCTTTGCCTCCTATGGCGATTTGGCAGCTCGAGTGGGAAATCGAGGCTGCCCACGTTAAGAAATGAGTTGGAATTATATGCATGTGTGTGCTTGGAGAATGACTTAGATGAATAACAATAGGTTGGGTTTTGCCCCTCCCATTCATGGCATGAAATGAATGTGTGAGTGTGTCCTTCTTCCCTGCTTCAACTTTGCCCCCTGGCTAATCTGAGAGAAACTGGAAGTTCTAGGTTTTCTGATTTCTGTCTTTTGTGGTGGCCATGTGGCCATGTGGGTCTTGGGGGAAAATGAAAAGACATTAGAAAAGATGCTTTAGTTTTATTACTGGAATTTCTTCAGTGAGTCTTTGGTCTCAGGAATTTGAGAATTGAGCCTGTAGGCTGCAGATTAGTGATAAAATGGCATTTTGTTGGACTGAGGGGTATGCAGAGGGAGTGGAGAGTTCCAGAGCTATTGGCAGAGGGTCCATGCCTTGGAAAGTGTTGTGGTTTAGGCAGTCTGGTGAGCTCTGGGGGGCCCTTGAACATCTGGGGGAGAGAGTATGAATCTCGTGCTGGATGAGGTTGAATCCATATAAGTAACAGGTCTCCAAGGTGAACAGCCTCTGGAAGAGGGGAGGAGGCCCAGGTCAGAAGTTTCCTTCATAAGTCCTTTGTCTAGGGGTGAATAATTGACCCTGAGAGATATTTTGGCCAGGACTTGGTAGACGGAAAAATACCTTTACAAACTGAATGGATGTTCTAGCAAATGAATGAATACAGCCCCTCACCTTGGACAAGGGTATTAGGTCATTGCAGTGGTTTTTGTCTGAGGAGGGGATTAGGGTGTGTGTATTCCTTAGTCAGGATGGAGCCACCCAAAATGTTTGGGATTGCTTTGTTCATGACCTTGCTGGGCCTCAGAGGGTTTGTGCCTGGAAATGGGAGTCTGATGTCTGAGCTTACCTGAGCCTGAAAAATGGGGGTTTCCTGTCCAGCCCTGAGTGTGAAAATCCTATATCAAAGTTATATTTCATAAAATGTCTCTCATTTGTAAAATGCAATAATTTGGTTGTTTAAATTGTTGAGGAAACTGAGTCATTGTCAAAGGACAAGATTCTTACCTTTTAAACCATCTAATTATCAGTTTGGCTGAGTGAATGGGTGACTTTGTGGTAAACTGGGATCCTGTTTTGTGGGAAGTGAGTTTTTGAGCATAAGAGAAATTAGAAAGGAGAGTGGCATTGTGTAAAGAAAGAATCTTGTGTGATATATTTTGTCCTGAAACAATGGTGGTGTAAGAAAGTGAAAGGCAGGGAAAAGTTAAAGAAAGTTTAGAATGTTTGTAGACTGTCTGTGCAGGTCATAAAGGGAATTTGAAAGAATTTACATGTGATCCAGTTGACTATGTATTTCCTTTAAAATCTCTCAGCTTGTAATCTTATTTGAACCAATATTTTAGGCCTTTGATATTTGACAAACCTTCCAAAATCAAAAGTCTAAATTTGGGGCTTGGCATCCATAGTGCAGTGGTTGCAGTGCTGGCCACATGCACTGAGGCTGGCGGGTTGGAACTCGGCCTGGCCAACAGAAAAAAACAAAAAAGGCACAACTCTAAATTTGGTCTTCTTGAAATAGTAAGACCACTGAAAACCATTGAAAACAAATTAAACTTATTTAACTTATTAAAAATGTATAGGAAACATTGTCAAATATGAAATGGTGATTAATTTTGTATGGATTATAAATATATATATATGTTCTAATATTATAAAGCATTGGTCTGTCCTAATGTATAAGACATCGGTCTATCCTAACATATAGTGTTGGTAGTAATTTTAATTCATCTAAAAAAAAAGAAGTGTTTTTTTAATGTAACTGGCTGAGTCCAAAGTTTAACCAAAAAGAGAAAAAGAAATATTAAGAGATACTGACGAATTCTCTTGAAATCAAATTTCTGATGTCTTTGAAAATTGAATACCTTCGGACTAAAAGCAGATTTTTTAGAACTTTCATTGGAAAGTTAACATGTCTATAAGTATTGCTAACCTAACTTCAAACAGAACAGAAATCAGTTACGTGGAACTGGGCTAGTTTGCAATGGCTTTTTGTTTGAAATATTATTGATTCTGTCTGTGTTCTGTTTTTCAGACGTCAAAAAATAATTTTGTCTTTTGAGCTATTTGTAGCTTTTCAAGCAATGTATGTACTTACGAGCAGAATTTGAAACATGTATTTTTCTCTCTCCTTGATTTCTCCAGAATTTGAAAGCCATTTGTCAGTATTCTTATTTTCTGACAATACAGTTATGCATAAGTTCAATAAGAATCTGTTTTGTTCTATAGGACATGATGAAGGCGCCAGTTATTTACCAAGGCTTTGGCTGGAATAGCATTTCGAGGTGTCCAGACTGCATTAAGGAATTCAGGTTCACTTTATAAGGCCAAAAAGAAAAGCCCTTTGGAAAACTGTCCAGATACCTATCAGTAACATTTCCTGATCTGTGGCATTGAAAATGTGCTTGGGGAACCTCAAGAGAAGAGGAATTTACCCAATGCATACAGTATCTAATGGCACAGATGAAACCTTGGCATATGAAAGGCTTTCAAGAAAGTCCAGCCTGAGATTCCTTACAAAAGTTTCTAGTAAAGCCAATTTTAAAGAAAAAAAAGAGCCTAGATGGCTAATAATTAATTATTCTTACTGCACTTTATGCAAATAATCAAACCCAGTATACTGAAGGTATAGTTTATTTTGGCAAGTAAGTTAGTTTTGCTGTACTTTGTCTTTAGTAAAGAGAGAAATTGGAGAGAGAAAAATAATTCAAAGAGAAAAGAGGCTATGGCCCACCTGTATTTAGATCCCAGCCTTGTCTGTTCTGTCAACTCATAAAATGAGATGTAACTGTTTTACTAAATTGATCTATTAAATCAGACTTTTGATTTTGTGTTTGTTAAATGGGACTAAGAGACTGGTCAAAGAGTATAGAATTATATACAGTAGTTATATTTACTTGAAGCCTTAAGACTCAACAAAGGTTACCTGTTGGCTACACTGGAAAAAATTGTGCAGTATTAGATGTTATCTATTGTGTCTATATAGATATCTCAGAAAGAATTAAAACCTAAAATGAGAATTTCCCAGTAAATGGTTTAACTATAACACTGCATCCTACTGTGTCTAATCTGCATACTCTACTGAGTCTGCTGTCAGCAGAACCCAAGTAACACACTTGCCTAGACTTAATAGATGCCTTTTTCAGTATAAGGTTGACTCTGGGAAGCCAGAGGCTGTTTCCTTTCTGGTGAAAGAGACCAGACATGGAATCTGCGATCCAGTACCCATGGACTAGATTGCCACAGGGGTTCAAAACACCCACAATTTTTGGAGAAGTGCTGGCTCATGACCCCTAGAAGTTCCAGGCTGAGGAATTAGAATGTGTGATGCTCCAATATGTTCATGACCTCCTTCTAGGGCAACCTACCCATGAGGGCTGAGCCCAGGGCATAGACTATGTTTTATGACATCTAGAGGTATGTGGCCATAAGGTGTCTAAGCGGAAGGTCCAGATTTGCCAGCAGCAAGTACGTTATCTAGGATTTACCATCCAGCAAGGGGTAGAGGAATCTAGGTGTGAAATGGAGGCAGGTCATTAATCACCTCCCCACCCGCATGAGCCGAAAGCAGGTTTGGGAATTCTTAGGTGCGGTCAGCTTTTGTCATTTTGGATCCCCAATTTTGCCATCTTGGCTAAACCCCTGTATGAGTCAATTAAAGGAAAGGAAGGAGAGCCCTTGGAGTGGGGAGGAGAACAGGAACATGCTTTCTCCCAGCTAAAAGTGAGGCTGATAAGTGCACCTGCATTGAGGCTACTAGACTTGGCCAAGCCCTCACTCTGTTTATCTCAGTGAGAGGAAAGATGTCTGTGGGTGTGTTACCCAGCTGGTTGGATCCTGGCCAAAGCCTGTAGCTTACCTCTCTAAGCAGTTGAATGGAGTGGCAAAAGGATGACCACCATGTTTATGGGCTCTAGCTGCTCCTGCTCTCCTTGTGCAAGAAGCCGATAAGCTGACTCTAGGGCAGGATCTCAGAGTGAAAGTACCCCGCTCTGTGGTCACTTTAATGGACACTAAAGGACATTTTTGGGGCTCTAATGTAGAAAACCCCAAACCAAGCCATGCTCCTTCCAGTCAGTGGAAGAAAGACTGAGCATGACTGTACAGAAATTATAGATAATGTGTATTCTAGCAGACCTGACTTGCATGACCAGCCTGAGACAATTGTAAACTGGGAATTGTACGTAGAATGAAGTAGTTATAGGACAGAGCAAGGTGATCAGCGGGCTGCATATGCAGTGGTTACCTTAACAAAGACTGTAGAGGCTAAACCCCCACCCCTAGAAACATTGGTTCAGAAGGCTGAGTTAATTGCCTTGACCTGAGCCTTAGAATTAAGCCAAGGAAAAATGTGAATGCTTTTCTATCTCTCCAAGTACTCAGGGCACCATCCAAGGAGAAGGAACTATTAAATTCTGGGGGAAAGGACATTAAGTATCAGCAGAAGATACTTTAGTTACTAGAGGCGGTATGGAAACCCCAAAAGGTGGCAGTGATACACTGTTGTGGACATCAAGGAGATGCTTCCACCATCACTAAAGGGAACACTAGGGTCAGTACAGAGGCAAAAAGGGCTGCATCCAAACCCATACTAGGTGTCACGAGTGGCTCCGCTCATCCCATGGGTTCTGGAGATGACCTCATCTACTCCTGGGAGGATAAGGAATGGTTGGCAGTGGAGGGGAGCCAGGAAGCAGAGGGAGGATGGATAAAGATGCCAGATGGAAGAGTAGCAGTCCCCCAGGTTCTAGGAGCCACCGTGGCGACAGGAGTATTTAATGAAGTTGCTGGGCCGGTACTTCTACATCTCCCACCTGGCAGCCCTGGCCAAAACTGTCAGTCTACAGTGTGTCACCTACAGCCAGTTCGAAGTGTGCCCAGGACTGATGGTATCCCCAGAAATCCAGTGATATGGAGCAATGCCCTTCGAGGACTTCCAGGTAAACTTTACTGAAATGCCCATGTTTAGAGGGAACAAATACTTGCTGGTGATGGTCTATCAGACTTGGAAGAGGTAAAAGCTTAAGCTTTCCCCATCAGGATAAAAAGACTCCTGAAGTAGTAAAGTATTGCCCAGAGAAAGCGTCTCATAGTTTAGGTTGCCACTCTGGTTTAAATTTGACAGTGGGCTAACCTTCATGCAAGAACTAGTGCAAATAGTAAGCTAAAGTTTTGAATAACTTATAGGCCTCAAAGCTTAGACAGGGTAAAGTACATGAACAGGACCATAAGAACAGAAATTGATAAACTTTGCCAGGAAGAAAAGCTTAATTGAATACAGGCTTGCCACTAGTGTTATTCAAAGAGGCCTCTGTCAATCCTCTGCAATTTAGTAAGAACTAAAAAAACTGGGAAAGACTGAACTGAGTAGACAAAAATCCCAGAAAGAGTAACAAGGAAAATGTCCACTAGGGTAATTAACCATGTTCTGTTTAGTCTTTTGTGTCTGTGCATCCTTTCTCTCTGGAGAATCAAACAGACCAAGTCTAGGTCTAGAATCAGAAAATGGTTCCCCTGGAACCAAGGTAGAGAGGACTTTCCACCATCATCCTGACCACACACACAGCAGTGAAGGTGAGAGGAATCCTCACTTGGAGTCATTCCAGCTGGCTGAATAGGACTTCACTGGCCCTTGGGAAGTAAAGGTAACTTTTAAGACAGTCAACATGCCCTGCTCCAGCCACATACTGGAAGCTGGCTGGTCAACGCATGGCTGAAGCCTGAGGAAACTCCTCAAGGGACTTGTCTTAATTAGACTTTTAGATTTTGGGAAAAAGAGGGAAAATGTCACAGGAAAAAGTAAAAACTTGTATGTATATTAGCCCACCACCACGGTACTATTAAGGCCTGAGTAGAGAATCCAAGAAGTCACAGTCCCTAAGATCTAAGTGTTAAAAAGTAATTAATATCGGCACCTGCAGAAACAAGCTGATATTAAGACCCCAAATTAAAATATATTGGAGTCTC
>CAUYON010040076.1:0-12533 GCA_963573935.1 Arctocebus calabarensis | reverse complement strand
TGAATATTTTTGCATCAATATTCATTAGTGATATTGATCTATAATTTTCTTTTCTTGTTGGGTCTTTTCTTGGTTTAGGGTTCAAGGTGATGTTGGCTTCATAGAATGTATTAGGTAGTATTCCTACTTTTTCTATATTTTGGAAGAGGTTTAGTAATATAGGTTCTAGTTCCTCTTCAAAGGTTTGGTAGAATTCTGACATGAAGCCATCTTGTCACGGGCTTTTTTTTTTGGGGGGGGGAGATTTTATAATGTTGATGCTATTTCAGAACTTGATATAGGCATGTTTAACTTTTCCACTTGGTTTTGGCTAAGTCTTGGTAGGTGGTGTACTTCCAAGTATTGGTCAATTTCCTCAGATTTTCATATTTCTAAGAGTACAGTTTCTTGTAGTATTCATTGAGGATATTTTGGATTCCTGAGGGTCTGTATTATTTCATTTTTACCATTTCTGATTGAAGAAATTATAGATTTTACTTTTTTTTTTTTCCTGGTAAAGTTGGCCAAAGGTTTACCTATCTTATTGACCTTTTCAAAAAACCAAATTTTTGATTTATTCATCTGTTCTATAATTCATTTGCTTTCAATTTCTTTTAATTCTGCTCTAATTTTTGTTATTTCTTTTCTTCTGCTGGGTTTAGGGTTGGAAAGTTCTTCCTTCTCCAGTAGCTTGAGATGTCCCATTAAGTTGTTAACTTCTTCCCTTTCTGTTTTCTTGAGGAAGGCTTGCAGTGCTATAAATTTCCCTCTTAGGACTGCCTTTGCAGTATCCAAGAGGTTCAGATAATTCATGTCTTCTTTGTCATTTTGTTCCAAAAATATGGTAATTTCCTTCTTAATCTCATCTATAACCCATCTATCCTTCAGCATAATGTTATATAGCTTACATGTTTTTGTATGAGTTTGCAGATTCCTGTTATTGTTGAGTTCAACTTTTATTCCATGATTCCATGGTGGTCTAAGAAGATGCAAGGAATAATTTCTATTCTTTTAAATTTGCTGAATTTAGACTTATGACCTAAGATGTGATCAATTTTGGAGTAAGTTCCATGGCCTGATGAGAAGAAAGTCTATTCAATTTTATTAGGATGAAATGTTCTGTAGATGTCTGTTAAATCCAGATATTGAGTGGTTAAGTTTAAATCTAAAATTTCTTTACTTAGCATCTTCTTAGAGGATCTATCAACACTGCTAAAGGAGTATTAAAATCTCCAACTACTATGGAGCTGGAGGAAATCAATTTACTCATTTCTATTAGAGTTTTTCTTATAAATTGGGGTGCATTCTTGTTGGGGTGCTTTATTGTTCATAAATATTAATAATTGTAATCTCATTATATTGAGTATTACCTTTAACAAATATGAAATGTCCATCTTTATCCTTCCTTACTTTGGTTGGTTTAAAGCCTATTGTACCTGCAAATAAGATTGCAGCACCTGCTTTTTTCTGTTTTCCAGTTGCCTGGAATATACATGACCACCCTTTCACCTTGAGTCTAAATTTTTCTTTTAAGTTAAGATGTGATTCTTGTATGCAGCAGATATCTGGCCTATGGTTTTATATCCAGTCAGCCAATCTATGCCTCTTTAGAGGACAATTTAAACCATTCACATTAATTGAAACCAATGGTAAATCTTGAAAAGATCTAGTGGACATTTTTAATCCTTTAGTTGCTGTGTGAGTTGGACTTTGATAAGAAGTTTCTGGATGAGTTTACTTTTGCGTTGGGGGATTACACTTGTCATTATGGAGAATAGGCTGAGAATATCCTGAAGAGCTGGTTTAGTTATGGCAAATTTCTTCAACATGTGGATGTCATTAACAATTTAATTTCTCCATCATAAATGAAGCTCAGTTTAGATGGATAGAAGATCCTGGGTTGAAAGGTATTTTGTTTTAGGAGATTAAAAACCGATGACCATTCTCTTCTCGCTTGAAATGTTTGATCAGAGAGATCTATAGTTATTCTAATATTCTTCCCCTTGTAGGTTATTGATTTCTTGCGTCTGGTTGCTTTCTAAATTTTCTCCTTCATATTTACTTTAGTGAACTTAATTATGATGTGCCTGGGGGATGTCTTATTTGGATTGAGTCCTGCTGATGTTCTGAAACTGTCTGCTATCTGAATTTCAGAATCGCTTGGCATGTGTGGAAAGTTCTCTTTCATAATCTCATGAATAAGGGATTCTGTGTCTTGTGAAGCTGCTTCATAGCTTTCGTGGATTCCTATGAGATGAACATTGGTTTTCTTCGAGTTATCCAAGAGCTCTCTGAGAGAGAGATCTGTTTTTGCCTTTCATCTCTCTTGCTCTTTTGAGGTTTGAGAGCATTCAAAAGCTTTGTCTTTCATGTGAGAAATCCTTTCTTCTGCTTGCTCCATTCTGTTACTAAGGGATTCTACTGAATTTCTCAGATCTTTAAGGGCTGCAACTTCTTGTGTCAATGTATTAAATTCTTTGGTCATTTTGTCTTTGAATTCACTGAAGTCTTGAGACATCTTTTGGGTCATCTTTTGAATTACTGCTTGAATTTCTAATTCCATCTTTTCCTCCATTCCACTGATCTTATTTGCAATCCATATTCTGAATTCGATTTCAGACATCTCATCCATTTGCCTATGCAGGGGATCTTGTGCTGTGTCTGCCTTGGAGGGTTTGGTCTACTCTGATTATTTGTATTGCCAGAGTTTTTCTGTTGATTCCGCCCCACGGTTGTTTTTCACTGTTGTGTCTGGCCCTTCAAGTGGTGGGCACAGGGCCATGTGGTTGTCCGGGAAGTTTTTGGCCGGCAGTGGGCCTGCAGAGAGTCCTGGCAGTTGCCGCTGTGATCCCTAGAAGATGGCTGGACTGCGGAGGTCCTGTGGGTGCCAGGCGGAGGCCCATGCAGTTGCCTGAAGTGACCCTGACCAGGGGCCTGGAGGTCATGGGCCAAGTCCCTGGCTGAAAGCAGACCTACAGAAGCCAGGCAAGTGTGGGATGCAGGGCAAGGTGGTCTCTGGGGGAGTTCCTGGCTAGGGGCAGGCCTGCAGAAGCCTGGCAGTTGCCAGCAGAGTCCCTCACAGAAGTCTGGCCTGTAGAGGCCCTGTGGGTGTCAGGTGGAGGACCGTGTGGTTGCCGGGACTGTCCCTGACCAGGGGCGGACCTGCAGGATCCCTGTGGGTGCCAGGCGGAGGCCCGTGCAATCACCAGGGGAGTTTCTCATTGGGTACAGACTTGCAGAGGCCTGACAGTTGCTGGCAGAGTCTGTAGCACACGGCGAGCCTGCAGAAGTCTGGTAAGCATGGGGTGCCTGACAAGGTGGTCACCAGGGAAGTTCCTAGCCTGGGGTGGGCCTGCAGAGGCCTGCTGGTTGCAGTCGAAGTTACTGGCAGAAGGCAGGCCTGTGGAAGCTCTGCAAGTTCAGGCGCAGGGCCGCACAGTCACCAGGGGATTTGCTCGCAATGGGCGGGCCTGCAGGGGCCTGGCAGGTGCCAGGCAGAGGCCTGCGTGATCGCCTGGGAAGTTTCTGGCTGGGGGAAGACCTGCAGAGGCCTGGCAGTCACCACAGAGTCTCTAGCAGATGGCGGACCTGCGTAAGCCCAGCAAGCATGGACATAGGGTGAGGCAGTTGCCGGGGGAGTTCATAGTCATGAGCTGCCCTGCAGAGGCCTGATGTTTGCATGCAGAGTTCCTGGCAGAAGGCGTACCGCGAAAGCCCTGCAGGCTTCGGGTACAACACTGCATAGTCGCCAGGGGGTTTACTGGTATTGAGCGGATCTGCAGGGACCCTGTGTGTGACAGGTGGTGGCCAGCGCAGTCACTGGAGGAGCTCCTGGCCAGGGGCAGACCTGCAGAGGCCTGGCAGTTGCTGGCAGAGTTTCTCGCAGATGGTGGGTCTGCAGAAGCCTGACAAGCATGGAGCACTGGGCCAGACAGCTGCTGGAGGAGTTCCTGGGGGGTAGGGGACAGGCCTGCAGAGTCCTGGTGGTTGTAGGTGGAGTTCCTGGCAGAAGACAGGCCTGCGGAAGTTCTGCAAGCTCGGAGCACAGGGCTGCATGGTCACCAGGGGATTTAGTGGCCAGGGGCCGGTCTGCAGGGGCACTGCGGGGGCCAGGCAGAGAGCCACACGGTCACCGGGGAAGGAGTTCCTAGTCAGGGGCAGAACCGCGGAGGCCTGGTGGTCGACGTCAGAGTTTCTACTAGACGGCAGGCCTGTGGAAGCCTGGCAAGCTCAGGGCACAGGGCCAAGCACTCACCTGCAGCTTCCTTGGCTGGTGGAGAGGGAGGCTCGTTTCAGCCCCCCTGGGGTCTTTTCCCAGTGGGGCACTTGTTCCGGCAGGCAGGGTTGGGGGCACTGCTCAGGGACCTCCTCCCTCAGACTCAGCGGGGTTAGGCTTCTGGTTCATCAAGTAAAAGGGGGGAAGAGTGTACAGTAAGTTCAGAATGGTGGGAAAAACTTTAGTTCAGTTTTTCTGCCTAGCAATCAAGTTTTCAGAGTCACACCAGGGTGCTCAGGGGAAGCACACCTCACTTCCCACAGCACTCTTCCGTGGGGTGAGACAAGATGGACACAGTTCACCGCTTGTCTTTAGTAAACTCGCAAGAGAAAAAGAGGACAACAAAAAGAAAGGAAACAGAAAAGCAAGAAACACAGAGCTTTCTTGGGGGAGGGGACAGGCACTCTCATTCTTCCTTTCAGATGAATTTTGTACCTGAAGCCTTCTTTCTTGGGGTTGCAGCCAGTATCAGCAGAGGTGATCCCCAGAAATCACTACTCTCTGCTGGGCTACCAGTATTCAGCTTAATTGCGCAGTTTCTGGAGGTTATCTTCCCTTTTGGACAGGAGCCTTTTTCAGAAGCTGCTTCCAGTCAGCCATTTTTCTCCACCCCCCAATCTGAACTGTTTTCATAAAACTGATTAACATAGCCTTCATGGCATTTTCTTAGTTATTGTATGAAGACATTTGTATTCTGCATTTAGTAAGTTTCACCTGTACCCTTTTAAGATGCACCGTAGGTGTGGCCCCACCAATTTCCCTCCCACCACCCCAACTTCACCACTCCCCTCCCCTCCCTTGCCCCTTTCCCCATATTCTTGTGCTATAGTTGGGTTATACCATTCATACGACAGCTATAAGTTAGCTTCATAGTAAGGCTGAGTACATTGGATAATTGTTTTCCATTCTTGAAATACTTTGCTAAGAATATGTTCCAGCTCTATCTATGTAAACATGAAAGAGGTAAAGTCTCCATCTTTCTTTAACACTGCGTAATGTTCCATGGTATACATGCACTACAATTTATTAATCCATTCATGGGTCCATGGTCACTTGTGCTTCTTCAATGACTTAGCAAATATGAATTGGGCTGCAATGAACATTCTAATACACATGTCTTTGTTATACTGTGATTTTTGGCCTTCTGGGTATATACCTAGCAAAGGAACTGTAGGATCAAATGACGGGTCTATTTTTAGATCTCTAGGTATTCTCCAAACATCCTTCCAAAAGGAAAGTCTTATTGTGCATTCCCTCCAGCAGTGTAGAAGTGTTCCCTTTTCTCCATATCCACACAAGTATCTATGGTTTGGGAATTTTTTTAATGTGGGCTAAACTTACTGGAGTTAGGCGATATATCAAAGTAATTTTGATTTGCATTTCTCTGATGGTTAAGGATGTGAGCATCTTTTTCATGTGTCTGTAGGCTGTGCTCCTGTCTTCTTTAGATAATTTTCTTCTCCAGTCCTTTGCCCTCCCTGAGATGGGATCACTTGTTGTTTTCTTGCTAATACATTTGAGTTCTTTGTGGATTTTTGTTATTAAAACTTTGTAGGAGGCATAACGTGCAAATATTTTCTCCCAATCTGAGGACTATCTGCTTGGTATACTTACAATGTTCTTGGCTGTGCAGAAGCTTTTTACTTTGGTCAGGTCCCAGTAGTGTGTTTTTGATACTGCTTCAATTGCCTGGGGAGTCCTCCTCATAAAAAATTCACCCAGTCCAATTCCTTCAAGAGTTTTCCCTGTACTTTCTACTACGACTTTTACAGTTTCATGTCTTATGTTTAAATCTTCAATCCAGTGAGAGTCTATATTAGTTAATGGTGAGAAGTGTGGGTCCAGTTTCAGTCTTCTACAGGTCGCTAGCCAGTTCACCCAGCACCATTTGTTAAAAAGGAAGTCTTTTCCTCACTGAATGTTTTTAATTGGCTTGTCAAAGATCAAGTAATGGTAAGTAGCTGGATGCATCTCCTTGGTCTCTATTCTGTTTCATACATCTAACTCCCTGTTTTTGTGCCAGTTCCATGAGGTTTTGATCACTATCGATTTATAGTACAATCTCAGGTCTATTAGCATGATTCCTCCTGCTTGGTGTTTATTTCTGAGGAATGTCTTGGCTATTCGAGGATTTTTTTCTGATTCCATGTAAAAAGAAGTATCATTTTTTGAGATATTTAAAATATGACAATGGGAGCTTTAATAGGAATTGCATTAAAATTATATATTGTTTTGGGTAGTATAGACATTTTAACAATGTTGAGTCTTCCCAGCCATGAGCATGGTATGTTTTTCCATTCGTTAACATTTTAAGCTATTTTTTTCTTAAAGTGTCATAGTTCTCTTTATAGCGATCTTTCACATCCTTTGTTAGGTAAACTCCCAAATATTTCATCTTCTTTGCACTACTGTGAAAGGAATAGAGTCTTTGACTGTTTTTTTGGTGGGGCTATTGTTAGTATATATAAAGGCTACCAATTTATGGGTGTTGAGTTTGTAGCCTGAGACATTGGTGTATTCCTTGATCACTTCTGAAAGTTTTGTAGTAGAATCCCTGGTGTTTTCCAGATATACAATCATATCATCTGTGAAGAGTGAAAGTTTAATCTCTTCTGGTCCTATGTGGACACCCTTGATCACCTTTTATTCCCTAATTGAAATGGCTAAAACTTCCATTACAATGTTGAAGAGCAAAAGAGATAATGGGCAACCTTCCTTGGTTCCTGATCTAAGTAGCAATGATTTCAACTTAACTCCATTCAATATGATATTGGCTGTGGGTTTGCTGTTGATGACCTCTATTAGTTTAAGAAATGTCCCTTCTATACCAAATTCTTAAGTGTTCTGATCATGAAGGGATGCTGCCTATTGTCAAACATTTTTCTGCATCAATTGAGCAAATCATATGGTCTTTATTTTTTATTTTTCATATGTGTTGAATTACATTTACAGATTTACATACATTTAATCAGATTTGAGATCCTGGGATAAAGCCCACTTGTTCATATTGTATAATTTGTTTAATGTGTTGTTGGATTCTGTTTGTTAGGATCTTGTTGAATATTTTTGCATCAATATTATTTAGTGATATTGGTCTATAATTTTCTTTTCTTGTTGGGTCTTTCCCTGTGTTAGGGATCAAGATGATGTTTGCTTAATATAATGTGTTGGGTAGTATTCCTTCTTTTTCTATATTTTGAGTGAGGTTTAGTAATATAGGTACTAGTTCTTCTTTAATGGTTTGGTAGAATTCTTATGTGAAGCCATCTGGTCCTGGGCATTTCTTTTTGAGAGTTTTTGTATAGTTGATGCTATTTCAGAACTTGATATTCACCTGTTCAAAATTTCCACTTGGTTCTGGCTGAATCTTGATAGGTGGCATGCTTCCAAGTATTGGTCAATTTCCTTCAGATTTTCCTATTTCTGAGATTAAAGTTTCTTGTAATATTTGTTAAGGATTTTTTGAATTTCTGAGGGGTCTGTTGTTATTTCGTCTTTTCCATTTCTGACTGATGAAATGAAAGATTTTACCTTTTTTTTCCTGGTTAGGTTAGCAAAAGGTTTGTGTATTTTATTGACCTTTTCAAAAAACCACCTTTTTGATTTATTGATCTGTTGTATAATCCTTTTGTTTTCTATTTCATTTAATTTTGCTCTAATTTTGTTTATTTCTTTTCTTCTGCTCGGTTTGGGCTTGGAATGTTCTTCCTTCTCCAGTTGCTAAACATGTCACATTAAGTTGTTAACTTCCTCTCTTTCCGTTCCCTTGAAGAAGGCTTGCAGTGCTATAAATTTTCCTCTTAGGACTGCCTTTGCAGTATCCCAGAGGTTCTGAAAATTCGTGTCTTCATTGTCATTTTGTTCCAAAAATCTGGTAATTTCCTTATTTTTTTCAATTTTTTATTAAATCACAGCTGTGTACATTAGTGCAATCATGGAGCACAGTGTGTTGACTTCATATACAATCTGAAATATTTTCATCAAACTGTTTAACATAGCCTTCATGGAATTTTCTTAATCACTATATGAAGACATTTGTGTTCTGCATTTAGTAAGTTTCACCTGTATCCTTCTAAGTTGCACTGTAGGTGTGATCCCACCAATTACCCTCCCTCCACCCATCTTCCCACCTCCCCTCCCCTCCCTTGTACTTTTCCCCCTATTATTGTGGTATAATTGGGTTTTAGCCTTCATATGAAAGTTATAAATTAGCTTCATATTAGGGTTGAGTAGATTGGATACTTTTTCTTCCATTCTTGAGATACTTTGCTAAGAAGAATATGTTACAGCTCCATCCATGTAAACATGAAAGAGGTAAAGTCTCCTTCTTTCTTTAAGGCTTGTAATATTCCATGGTGTACATGTACCACAATTTATTAGTCCATTCCTGGGTCTATGGGCACTTGGGCTTCTTCCATGACTTAGCAATTATGAATTGGGCTGCAATAAACATTCTGGTACAGATATCTTTGTTATGATGTCATTTTTGGTTTCTGGATATATACCTAGTGAAGGAATTATAGGATCGAATGGCAGATCTATTTTTAGATCTCTAAGTATTCTCCAAATATCCTTCCAAAAGGAATGTATTAGTTTGCATCCTACACCAGCTTCTCTGGTTTTGGGATTTTGTTATGCTGGATAATCTTACTGGAGTTAGGTGATATCTCAAAGAAGTTTTGATTTGCATTTCTCTAATGATTAACAATGGTGAGCATTTTTCCATGTGTCTGTAGGCTGTGTGCCTGTCTTCTTTAGAGAAGTTTCTCTTCAAGTCCTTTGTCCGCCCTGAGATGGGATCACTTGTCCTTTTGTAGCTAATATGTTTGAGTTCTCTATGTATTCTGGTTATTAAACCTTTGTAGGAGGCATAACCTGCAAATATTTTCTCCCATCCTGAGGACTGTCTGCTTGCTATACTTACTGTGTTCTTATCAGTGCAGAAACTTTTTAGTTTTATCAGGTCCCAGTAGTGTATTTTTGATACTGCTTCAATTGCCTGGGGAGTCCTCCTCATAAAAAATTCACCCAGGCTGGTTTCTTCAAGTTTTCCCTGCACTTTCTTCTACTATTTTTATAGTTTCATGTCTTACGTTTAAATCTTTAATCCAGTGAGAGTCTATCTTAGTTAATGGTGAAAAGTGTAGGTCCAGTTTCATTCTTCTACAGGTTGCCAGCCACTTCACCCAGCACCATTTGTTGAACAGGGAATCTTTTCCCCACTGAATGTTTTTAATTGGCTTGTTAAAGATCAAATAGCGGAAAGTACCTGGGTTCATCTCTTGTTTCTTTATTCTGTTCCATAGATCTATCTCTCTGTTTTTGTACCAGTCCCATGGTCTTTTGATCACTATCGATTTATAGTACAGTCTCAGGTCTGGTTGCGTGATTCCTCCTGCTTTGTTTGTATTTCTGAGTGATGTCTTGGCTATTGAAGGTTTTTTCTGATTCCATATAAAATGAAGCATTATTATTATTTTTATTTATTTTTAACAAGGTAACAGTTTGTTAAGAATTAAACAAAGGTACGATGTGATATAGTACAAGCAAGACACTCAAGATAGGTATAATAGTACTACTCACATAAAAACTTAAATTTCACCTCAAAAAAAAAACAAGAAAAAAGAGAAAGCAATTTCACTGTTATAAAATAAGATATTTCATTCAAAGTATTAACTTGGCTCCCCAAAGCCTAACCTCCCAACAAACAAAAAACTATCTGGGAATACTCTATGCTAACATATTAACCACAGTATAATCATTCATCAGAAAACAGTAATTAAGCAATGAATTAAATTAAATAACAAAGTTCAAACTATCATAAACTCATAGATCACGATTATTTTACAAGACAAGCAATTCCACAAATCTTATGAACAATAAAAAAGAATAAATGTTTCAATATCTTTCTACTTGATCTGGATACACCTGATATTGAAATTGGAGAAAATATATTGTTGTAAAGGGAAATTACAAACATGTTTCACTTATATCCTAAAGAACATATTGCCAATTTGAATTAAAAAAGTAATATTTAAGTAATGATCTTTGTTCAAAATTGAATCCAATTTATATGAAAGATAGTCACTATTTTCTTTTCCTTTTTACTCTTTTTTTTTTTTTTTTGGTTTTCTTTCCCTCACCCCCTCCCTCCTTCTCTGTTCTCTCCTTCCCCTAAGTGTCCCACTTTGTCATTTATTGTCATTAATTTTCCTCAAATCAAAATTGAATACATAGGATTCATGCTTCTCCATTGCTGTGATGTTTCACTAAGAATAATATGTTCCACCTCCATCCAAGTTACTACAAACTCTGCAAAGTCTCCATTATTTTTGATGGCTGAATAATATTTCATGGTATACTTATACCACAGCTTACCTTTCCATTCCTGGGTTGAAGTATATTTAGGCTGTTTCCATACTTTAGCAATTGTAAATTGGGCTTAGATAAACAGCCTAGTACAAGTGTCCTTATAATAAAATATTTTTTTTTCTTCTGGATAGATGCCCAGCAATGGGATTGAACGACCAAATGGGAGGTCTAGATTGAGTTCTTTGAGCTTTCTCCATACTTCCTTCCAAAAAGGTTGTATTAGTTTGCAGTCCCACCAACAGTGTAAAAGTGTTCCTTTCTACCCGCATCCACATCTTGAGATTTTATGATATAGGCCATTCTCACTGGAGTTAGATGGTATCTCAAGGTGGTTTTAATCTGCATTCCTGTAATAATTAAGGATGATGAACATTTTTTCAAGTGTTTACTGGCCCTTTGTCTGTCATCTTTAGAGAAGATGCTGTTCATCTCTCTTCCCCATTGATGTATGTGATTGTTTTTTTCTTGTAGATTAAATGAAGTTCTGAATAGATCCTGCATATTAAACTTTTGTCAGATTCAAAATGTGCATATATCCTTTCCTATTGGGTAGGTTGTCTATTTGGTTTGATTGTTGTCTCCTTGGATGTACAGAAGCTTTTCAGTTTAATTTTGTCCCATTTGTTTATTGTTGCAGTTGTTGCTATTGCCATGGAAGTCTTCCTCATAAAGTCTTTCCCCAGGCCAATATCTTCCAGTGTTTTTCCAATTCTTTGAGAGTTTTTATCATCTCATGCCTTAAATTTAAGTCCTTTATCTATCTCTAATCAATCTTTGTGAGGGGAGAAAGGTGCACATCCAGTTTCAGTTTTTGCATACGGATATCCAATTCTCAAAGCACCATTTATTGAATAGGGAGTCTTTCCCACAGTGAACACTCTAATTTGGTTTATTGAACATTAGATAGCTGTAAGTTTTTGGTTTCATTTCCAGGTTTTCTATATGATTCCAAGTATCTATGTTTATTCTCGTGCCAGTACCATGCTGTCTTGACCACTATGGCCTTGTAATACAGCCCAAAATCTGGTATGGTGATACCCTCAGATTTGTTTTTATTACTAAGTACTGCCTTAGCTATACTGGTTTTTTTCTGGTTCCATACAAAACGCAGAATCATTTTTTGTAGGTCTTGAAAGTAGGATGTTGGTATTTTAATGGGGATGGCATTGAATCGCTCTGGGCCGTATAGACATTTTAACAATGTTAATTCTTCCCAACTGTGAGCATGGTATGTTATTTCATTTATTAATTTCCTCTACTATTTCCTTTCTTAAGGTTTCATAATTTTCTTTATAGAGGTATTTTCCCGTTTTTGTTAGGTATATTCCTAAGTATTTCATTTTCTTTAGGGCTATGGTGAAAGGAGTTGTGTCTGTGGTTAACCTCTCATCTTGACTGTTGTTGGTATATCCAAAGGAAACTGACTTATGGACTTTGATTTTATATCCTGAGACATTACTGTATTTTTGGATGACTTTCAGGAGTCTAGTAGTTGATTCTTTGGGGTTCTCTAAGTATAAGATCACATCATTAGCAGAAAGGGAGAGTTTAACCTCCTCTGCACCCATGTGGATGCACTTTATTTTCTTGTCTTGTATAATTGTATTGGCTAGAATTTCCAGCACTATGTTGAATAGCAATGGTGAGAGAGGACAACCTTGTCTGTTTCCAGTTCTAAGAGAAAAAGCTTTTAGTTTTACTCCATTCAATAAAATGTTAGCTGTGGGTTTGTTATAAATAGCCTCTATCAATTTAAGGAATGTGCCACCTATACCTATGCTCCTCAGTGTTCTAATTAGAAAGGGATGCTGGATTTTATCAAATGCTTTTAATGCATCTGTTGAGAGGAACATATTGTCCTTTGTTCTGCTTCTGTTGATACAGTGAATAACATTGATGGACTTTC
>CAUYON010040075.1:0-16341 GCA_963573935.1 Arctocebus calabarensis | reverse complement strand
AAAGACTTCTTGAAGAAGACTGCCATGGCAATTGCAACAACAACAAAAATAAACAAATGGGACTTAATTAAACTCAAAAGCTTCTGTACAGCTAAGGAGACAACAACCAAAGCAAATCAACAACCTACACAATGGGAAAGGATATTTGCATATTTTGAATCAGACAAAAGCTTGATAACTAGGATCTATAGAGACCTCAAATTAATCCACATGAAAAAAGCCAACAATCCCATATATAGATGGGCAAGAGACATGAATAGAACCTTCTCTAAAGAAGACAGACGAGGGCGGCTCCTGTGGCTCAGCGAGTAGGACGCCAGCCCCATATACAGAAGGTGGCGGGTTCAAGCCCGGCCTCAGCCGAACTGCAAAACAAAAAAATAGCCAGGCGCTGTGGCGGGAGCCTGTAGTCCCAGCTACTCGGGAGGCTGAGGCAAGAGAATCGCTTAAGCCCAAGAGCTGGAGGTTGCTGTGAGCAGTGTGACGCCACGGCACTCTACCCAGGGCGATAAAGTGAGACTCTTTCTCTACAAAAAAAAAAAAAAAAAAAAGGAAGGCCTCTCTAGATGTCATTTCAACCAATCTTCTACTGTACAGTGAGACTGAACCAAACCTAGCCCAGACAAGATAGGAACCACTTATATTTAAAGTCATTCAGAGAAGGCAGTTTCCTTGTACCTATTCTAGAGTCTCCCTCTCCTCTTGGTCACGAAGTTCTACTTAAGACCTAACTTGAGCACTATGATGCTCATTCATTTCCTGAAAATTTCTTGTGTCTTTCCAGTAAGGAGCTGGTATGTAAACCTTAGCTTTCCTGGCCAACAGCTGGTACCGTATGATTCCTCAGCAGAACCAGCCCCCTCCCCAAGAGTACCTGCATGCTCAGGACTGCCTGGTGGCTCTGAATAGCGGTTAAGAAGCATCATGAGGACGGTGCGTGTGGTCGGCATGGGTTCTGTCCCCGGTGCTATCCCTGAGTGCCTAAACAAGGTGTCTCTCAGCTCTCGGGTTATAATCTGGTCTCCCAGAGTGTGGTGGTTGCACAAAAGCAAATTGAGTAGGAGCAGGCCATTTCTCACTGCAGAGGAGCACCTGGGCGGAGGGAGGTGACCCAAGAAGAAATTGACAGTGAATGCAATGGAGCTAGGGAAGCACGTGCAGAGGGTCCTGCTGTTGGGAAGGAAAGGGCTCTAGTGTCCCACTGAACCAGAACATCTAGTCCCCTGACCTCAGGTCACTCCTCCCACCCGGTGAAAGATCAGTGTCTCTCTGCCTTCTCTAGTAATTTCCCTACCCCCAACCACTTGGTCTTTCTTCCAGTAATAGTCAAGAGGGCACCAATGTTTAATTCAGAGGTGACAATGTGAGAGGAATTTCTGTGGAGCACATGAGCCTGGAGCAGAGTAGTAGCAGGGTTTGGGACTTAGCAGGAGTCTGGAGTTTGGGGGGTAATGCCCTGACCCCTCAGTGTTCAGCATCAGGATCACAGCTGCAGGGACAGTAAGGAGCAGGCTCTCGGAGCCTGGGTGTGTGGCTGAGTCAATGCTGGCGAAGATCTCCCTGGTCATCTGAGCATCAAACAAAGGGTGGACAGAATCTCGGCCAGTAACAAAAGTGGTGATCTCTGAGGAGCTGGCTATGGCCAGCATCTTCAATGCCTATGAAGGAAATGTGGAAGCAGAATTAGGAGTAGGAAGAAACACCATGAAGAAGGGGTAAGCCAGGGCCAGCTGCCTTAAACTTTGGGGCAGCTGAGTATAAGAAAAGGAGACAGAAATGGAAGAGGCAGTAATAGGATATCAAACACCAGAAAGTGGGGGCAAGGAGGAAGGAAAAGAGAGAGAAAAGAAAAGAAAAACCAAAACAACTCAAGACAAGATAGTAAAATCAGCCTGCCACTTCTCTCTACCCCTAGGCTCCCAGCACCAAGGCCACCTAAGTACCTAAGTAGGACGGCCACCACCCCCATCTTCCCTTCAGACTGGCACCCTCTCACAGTATCTAGTTTTCACAAAAGGCTTTCCTTGACATTTCCCATCGCGGTTAACCACTCCTTCCCTTGCAAAACCTTTCTTCCTTTGAGTTCCATGACTTTCTATCCTCCAGGTTTTCCTCCTACCTCTCTTTCTTTGGGCCCAATCCACAAACGTGAGGTTCTCTGTTCTTTTTTTCTTCCCACCCTGTATCATCCTCCAACCCAGGCAACCTCATCCAATCCCATAGCTCCAATTTCTAACTATGTGTCAACTCTCCAAAACCTGCATTCCCTGGCCTTAGCCAGTATCCAGCCCTTCTCAACAAGGCTACTAGATCTCAACAAGATCATTTCATAGGCAGAGTGGATGAAATTATAGGAAAAATACTTGTAATATGAAAACTTTTTGGCTAGTACTATGGAGAAAAAAAATTAAAATGGACAGTACATCATTAGAATAGAGAATGTCTTGAATGTCTCTCCTGGTGAAAGGGTGGACCCTCTAGAAAAAAATCCACTAGGGATGGACTGGGCTAGAAATAATTCTCAGGACAACTCTCCTCTGAAGCCTGGACCCTATAAGCAAATGCAACCTAATAATGAGGCTTTCTCTCTTTGGTTACCCCGTGCTTCCCTGATTAGTTGAATTCTATAAACCTTAACAATTTTATTTCTGGGCGAGACTCTAAATTTAGTGGTAAATGCTTTATTTTAATCATGTAACTTGAAAGGATCAGAGAATCTGAGCATACGTGACCTAGACTATGACGTCCTGTCTGCTCTTAAAGGAGCAGCACCTCATTGGTCCCATAAAGGAAAAGAGCCTCCTGGCCTCTTCAGAGACAGCTTGCTCTAAAAGTACATGTTTTTCTATTCATGCTATTGTCATTATACTGTTGGAATCTGTTCTGATCTCCCACCCTGGAACCCTTGGGCCATACAGAGCCACTGTGTCCACACTGCCCTACCAGCCATCACTTCTGTCGTGAGTAGGTAGGTACTCAATTCTGTAAGCTCCCTGGACGAAGGCCTCTCTTCCCTATTATTTGGGCCCAGGGTGACACCATAATGCCAATGCTGGCTCTGTTTTACCCAAATCTGGTGAGGGAGTATTTTCTTTGTAAGGGTACTACTGAGATAAAAGAAAAAAAAAAAGGTATTTTTAGTTTAGTTGTTACTTCTGTAAAATTAGTTTTGGGGTTTTTTTCCTGCTGAATATTTAGAAGGAATAGAAAATTAGTTTTTAACCAGACTTTTAATTGTAACTAAAGAGGCACAAGACATTCAACATACCTAGAAACTTAACTCCTGATCTACTGCCCATACCCCCTCCTCCTACAACATTTTCTCACTTAATAAAAGGCTACCTCGGGCACTCTACTGCTCAGTTTTACACCAGGAATCATTCTTAAAAAAAAAAAAATCCTTTCTCCCTTTCTCCAAACATGCACTCACTCCCCAAGACTTTCTAGATCAAACTCTTAAATCTACCTGCATCTTTCCATTCTCTCAACTACTCCCTGGTCTAAGTCACCACAGCATCTCCTCACAATCAGCAGTCCCCGGTCTGCCTGTCTCACCCATCACTCTCTCATGCCAGGCCCAGTGACTCACCGCCAGCCCTGCCTGCTGCACCAAGATGGAAGTCTTATATTCTTGCATGCAAACCAGCACAGCATAGATGCCACCCTCCCTGGCAAAGACTGGCCGCCACTCGTGCTTGGTCATGAGCAGGTAAAGAAGGCGCAGGCCCAGCACTACCACCATCTTCTCTCCAACCTGGTTGGTCAGCAGCTCCACAAGCGTCTTCACTAGCTTCTCTCTGATAACAGAAGAGACATTGGGTCTCCATATCCCAAGGAGTCTTGCCTGATTTCCCAGCCACATCACCAACGGACTCCCATCCTAACCCCATCTGCTAAGATCTACGTGGTTCCCTCCACACTCCCCCACCTATTCGCCTTACCTCAGCCTCACTCCTGATCCCCTCCCCTCTGCACTCTTACTGACTCTGGCTTTTCACCTCATTAAGGAGGCAGGAGAGCAAAATGGTTATGAATTCTGGCTCATCCTTTCAAATAAATCTATAAATTCAAAGTTAGGCATTCTAATCAAAATGCCTAAAATGTTTTCAAAAATACTATGACAAGAAGATTCTGGCATTGGAAGAGAAATGTTTGGGAAAAAATAATGGTATACTTGCTTATCTCTATCAAAATACAAACCCGTAACAGTTGCAACCCTGGAACTTGGCTCGGTGCCTATTGCTTGGTGAGTAGGGCACTGGCCACATACACCGAGGCTGGTGGGTTGGAGCCTGGCCTGGGCCAACTAAACAACAATGACAACTGTAACCAAAAACTAGCCAGACGTTGTGGCAGGTGCATGTAGTCCCACTACTCAGGAGGCTGAGGCAAGAGAATCGCTTAAGCTGAAGAGTTTGAGGTTTTTGTGAGCTGTGACTCCATAGCACTCTATCTAGGGTGACATAGTGAGACTCTGTCTTAAAAAAAAACAAAAAAAACCCCTGGAACTGATACAGGGTAGCCATAGGGATCAATAGCTGAGAGGAGAGATAAGGGTAGTATCTCAGCTAATGAAGAAAGGAAGATTATAAAACATGATGTTGAGCTATCTGGTGATACAATGGAAAAAATGGTAAGTGGAGCTCTACTTCACACCATTTGCAAAAATGAATTACAAA
Organism: Arctocebus calabarensis; assembly: GCA_963573935.1. NCBI lineage: Eukaryota > Metazoa > Chordata > Mammalia > Primates > Lorisidae > Arctocebus > Arctocebus calabarensis. Next base: position 11,662 of record CAUYON010040075.1, on the reverse strand, counting down.
TGGATTTAAAAAAAAAAATAGCCAGGCGTTCTGGCAAGTGCCTGTAGTCACAGCTACTCAGGAGGCTGAGACAAGAGAATCACAAGTCCAAGGGTTTAAGTTTGCTCTGAGCTGTGATGCCACTGCACTCTACCAAGGGTGACAAAGTGAAACTCTGTCTCAAAATAAATAAATAAATAAAATAAAAAGAAAGTAGGGAGAAAAGAAAAAGGAAAAAGAAAAAACACAAGCCCTAGAACCAAAAGGACCTAGATTTGAAATCTATAAAACTAAGCTAATTACTTAAATTCTCTAAGCCTGTTTCCTTACCCATATAGTAGAATAATAGTATCACTGCTTCCTTGGATGTTGGACAAGTTTAACCAGAGAATGCATGTTAAATAACTAGCACAGTGACATGCACAGCAGAAGTGCTCCAAGAATACCACATATGAGCCGTTATAACACCTAACCCTCCTGCTCGTCTGATCCTCTGGCTGCCCCTTCATCCCCAGCTTTTCTAACTCTTGATCTCATAGCTCCTTCCCTCTTATCACCACCTTTACTGCCACTTCAACCAGAACCTCTCCCCCCCCAACAGGCTAACCTCAGTGATTTGTCAGGATGGACCAGAGGGTGGTCCCGCTCAGTGATCTCCTCCACAGCCTGTGAGAGGGCAGAAAGCCCTGAAAGCTGCAGGTTTGCATCCAAGCTGGAGATCTGCACAGTGGCCACGACTGCCGCCACATGCTGACCCAGGGAGCTGCGAGAACCAGGACCCCTCAAGGCTCTAGCCATTTCTGAAATTAATGGGGGAAAGGCAACAGCTAAAAATTGTGGCACCTCTAAGCTAGAAGTCTTTATAGGTCAAGCCAGTTACCCTGCTGATATTTAAACATATTATTTATTATTATAGCCTCTATCCTTTTCCAATACTGCATAAGAGCTCTAATGGTCAAACCATGAAATAAAGATAACCCAGAAAATGGACCCTCCTTTTCCAGAAATACTGAAGAAAGGGAGCGGTGGCTAATTAGATACAATCAAGGTCAAAGGAAAAATGGATGCATAGTTCCAAAGCATTTTCCCTGCAAAAGTGGCCTTTCTTAATGGCTTTCCTTCTACCCTGTGTACTTCTTCTGTCCAGGACTTTTTCTAACTTCTTCCTCCCAGCACTTGACTCACCCCTGGCTGTCTCCTTCACTTCAGGGGGCAGCATCATCCTCTCAGTCACCAGAAGCTGGTTAAATAGTTGTGAATCACTCTGTGCCATGGGGGATTCAGTCTTTGCCTTGGGGTGCTCTGCCTCTGCCTTAAAGGTCCCAGCCTTTGCTTTGGGGGATTCATTCTCTTCCTCTGAGATGCTGGTCTCTAACTTGGACTCCTCTTGTGGATCTGGAGTATAGGAGTGACTTCGTGAAGTAGAGGAGCTACTTAGTATATCAAGCAGCAGTCCATACTTGATGTAGATCTGGGAGTTGAGCAGGTCATTGAGGGTGCTGCCCTCAAACCGGTTACTGAGAACTTGCAGAAGACCCTCAGCCATCTCTACAGGCACGGAGATCTCACCTAGGTCCTTTTCATGTAGGGTCTGTCAAAAAAAGGGGTACGTGTTTCAGGGACAAGCAGAAACAAAGGTCCTGGCTACAGTATTGGAAGGGTAGCCATCCCCTACATGTCTTTCATGCCTTCTTCATACTAGACCCTCATAGTACTGTCTTGTCCCCAACAGGACCCACCGCCTTCCCATTAAGTGGTATCCCATATCTAGAACTCCAGAGAGTCCCACCTCTAACCCTACTAGAAGCCCCCCGCCAGGTATCCCAGGCCTGTAATAATACCTCATCCAGGTTCTCTCGAAGATTCTGGAAAAGTGGCTGTTGCTCACATAGGTCCAACTTCTTGATGAAGAAAAGCAGCTCCCACCACTCAGCCTGGGTCAAATATCCCTCATTCTTCTGAGGCTCAGGCTGGAGGTATGGCATAGAGTAGAGCCCATCCATAGGGTTCCAGTCCCGGGAAGGAAATACTAAAAATACAGGTATATAAAGATCAGCACTCATTAGAAGAGTCAGTTTCTGAACCCCTGGGGCTGCTCCTGGTTAAAAGTGACTTCATCCCAGCCACTACTCCTCTATTCAGAGACATGCTATCCACATTCCCTCTTAGGCTCACCCGTGCCCAGCACAGTAGCCCCTGATCCCTTCTCCACAGCTGCTGAAGCTGTATCCTCAGTAGATTCCTCTGGGCCCAGGATCTCCAACATGTGCCAGTGCACCCAGTAGGTGCGACCTGTCGACTGCCAGAAGACCTAATATAAGGGAGGAATAAAGAGGAATGAAGAATAAAGAGGGGTCAGTTCTTTGAAGGCTTGAAAGGATATGCTCTGGTTCAGAGCTGGGCAACACCCTCAGGTACATGTACCTGACTAGGCTTGGGAAAAGCTTCATATAGCAAAAGGCTTCCTTCCCCTATCAGGAGGCTCTTTTCTCTCTTCCTAACCAAGATAACCTCTGCTCCCACACTCCCTCCTAGTTTCCTTCCCTGATGCAAGTGGTGGTGAGGTATCTCGATATATCAGTTCTGCACCCTGGGTCTGAGTTTCTTCATGACCTCACAGCCCACCTGCCTCCTGCCAGACTTCCTTGGCCCTCAAAATGACACTCCTCCAAATGCTAACCCTCTTTTACCTTTCCAATTCCCCTCAAGGTGAAAACTTGGGGGTCTATAATATAAAAACAGAACCCCAACAGCGTTCCACCACCATGCATAGCTCACCTGCACAAGGGGGATGCCATTCTTACTCTGCCGGAAAGCACCCTCATCCCCGGCACTGATCTCCTCATAATCATCCAGCATCCGCACTCGCATCCCTGGCTGCAGCATCTGCTGCACATATTCTCCATAGCCACTCCGGCTAGAGAATTCAGAGCGCTGGCGGAAGGCCCACCCTTGCCTTCTAGGGGTGGTGACAGCAGTGGGGAGTAAAGGGCTGGGGCCTGAAATGCAGGGCTGAAAGATGGACCGCACTGGCCGGGGTGACGGTGTGCCCTGTTCACTGAGGTTCCGCACCCAGCCCATGCTCCGCACCAGCTCTGAAATGAGGTTGCCCACAGCCATGCTGAACTCCAGCTCTCGCTGTCCCCGGCTTTTCTCCCTTGTGGGGCATGGGGAGCTTTGATCTCCAGCTCCTGGCTCAGGACTGTTATTGAGCTGATCCAGCAGGGAAGTCACACATAGATAGCGCTTCACCAGGGAGAAGAGCAGCTTTCCTGGGATCTGTAGGACACAGTCCTTAGGACAGGTTCATCTCGTCCTTCTTTTAGGCCCTTTCCTTCCCCCCAATATCCTCTTCTACAGGAAAATATAAAGGCCTCATCCTGAGACCTGTAGTTTTCAATATAAGAAATACACAGGAAGTATCTTAAAACACAGATTCCTGGGTTCTAACCTCAGAAATTCTGAATGGGGAGGAAGGAATGAGCCTTCATTTTAATAAGCTCCCCAGGTAGCTCTGCTGCTGTCACATAGTCCTGAACCACATTTTCAGAAATAATGCCTTAGGCCTTGTACACAGCATTTTCCCCACAGCTGACAGAGTACCTGAGGCAGGTGAATACCCTCAAAGGCCATGCAGTGTTCTTCAGAGGATGTGGTTTCTGCAAACAGCTCCAGCAAAGTATAGCGGCTGTCAAAATCCATGTGCTGCTCAATGCCATCTTGCTGGCTCAGTGACAGAAGGACGTGAGCCCGACTTCCTGTAATCCACACCCAATCCTCAATCTCTAATACTTTCTCTCTGCCTTTCCTGGACTCTATCCCCTACCCCGGAGGCTTTCAAACTTCGTTACTGAGACCTACACCCAGAAATTTTACATGGTAACCTAGTACAAACATACACACGTATAATGGAAGTATATATTTCATGCTACAAAATCTACCCTCACTAAATGCTACATACTTGATATTTTACATTTTAAAAAACGTTAGTTGTAACACATCAAATTGATTACAAAACCAACCAATAAATCTCAACCCATAGGTTTTTGTTGTTTTTTTTTTGTTTGTTTGTTTTGAGACAGAGTCTCCAGCTGTTGCCCTGAGTAGAGTACCGTGGCATCATAGCTCAACTCTTGGGCTTAAGCGATTCTCTTGCCTCAGCTTCCAAGTAGCCAGGACTACAAGCACCCACCACGATGCCTGGCTATTTTTTACTTGCATTTGTCATTGTTCCTCAGCAGACCTCGACTAGTTTCGAATCCCACCACCCTAGCTGTATGAGGTTGTAGTTTTTATTGTTTTTTGGCAGGCCTAGGCTGGATTCGAACCCACCAGCTCCGGTATATGTGGCTGGCGCCCTAGCTGCTGAGCTACAGGCACCGAGCCTCAACCCACAGTTTAAAAAAGAATGCAAACCTGTCCCATTCCCTTCTCTAGCTATGCACTGAGAATGGACAGATAAATCAGATGCTATCATTTTATCCTTTTTATATACTTCAATAGCCTACAAATCTTTCCTTTGCATTGAATTGATATTCACCAAATAGGAAGTATTCCTACAGAGTTGGGAAATCTCTCTGTTCTTACTTCTAGTGGCCCCATTTTCTCCAATGCTTTCCTTCTTCCCCTGGCTGTCTCTTACCAGCATCATGGGCTGCCAAAGCCTGCAACATTTTGCCTGCACTCCGCCGGATCTGAGGCTCAGGATTGCACAACATGTGCATGAGCAGGTCCAGGGCTCCTGTCTCCCTGAAGACACCAGTGAGAGGCCCAATGCTGGCATAAGCACTGAGCACATGGATGGTGTGGAGCAGAGTGGCTGTGAGGCTTGAGGTTCCACCTTCTGCCAGCTGCCTGGCAGCCCTGCGTACCAGTGCCCGCACATCAGCCTCCATTTCTCCCATTGCCACTTCATCCAGGCCTCCTGGATCTCGGGGAAAGCTTCCTGAACCTCCAGTTGGTTCATGCTGAGGCCCCTTAGATAGTGTCCGTTCACCTAACAGCATTGGACAGTTGGCAAAGACCTCGGGGGCTGACAGCCACATGAGGATGTGTTCTGCCTTGCCTTCTTCCACATCCGCTTTGCCCACTTCCCCACACTTCAGGATACTCCATCTGATCAGGTATTCAGGATGTCCATCATGCCCAGGTCGCTGCCGAATGAGTTCTTCAGGATATGCTTGCAGCCGGGGCCCTAAGGGCACCATGAGGTCTCCAGCACGCCGTTCCCCCACCATCCTGACCTAACTGGGATACACAAAAAGAAAGATAAAGCAGTATAAGAAGAGAAAAAACTACACAGAGAGGGACGGAATCTTGAGACACAGAGAGGGTGGGTGGTGATTGGTAGGCTGCATGGTAGAATTTAGAAGCCAGACAGAAAGGCAAAGAATAGGATGAAATAAATAGCTGAACATACAATGGGATTTATAAGGGAAGAATGGAGTGAATACACTGAGGGAATGAAATGAAGGGTTTTAAGGACTGGAAGAATAGCACTCTGGGAGGCCAAGGCGAGAAGACTGCTTACGATTAGGAGTTCAAGATGAGCTTGACCAAAAGTGAGACCCCATCATTACCAAAAAAAAAAAAAAAAAAAAAGCCAGGCATGGTAGTACATGCCATGGTAGCACATCCCACCTACTCAGAAGGTTGATGCAAGAGGATCACCTGAGTTCAAGAGTTTGAGGTTGCAGTAAACTATGATGATGCCACTGCACTCTACTGGGGCAACAGAGTGAGACCCACTCTCAGCAAAAAAAAAAAAAAAAAAAGAAAGAAAAAAGAAATGGAAGAGGTAAGTTAAAAAGAAGCTGAGAAGAATAACAGGTGAGGTAACAACAGAATGACAGTTAAACAGGACAGTCTAGTGAGAATAACACAGGGATATAGGTAGACTTAAAAGGATGATATGAATCAGCAGGAAGGGTAGTAGCATGTGAGATGGTGGGGTCAAAACACATGAGGAAAAGTAGGATAGAGGAGGGGCTGGACAGGGAGCATAAATGATAAAAGCTGGAATCTAGACATAAAGGATGGGCTACAGCAAATACAGAGAATGGAGATGACAGGAGGCTAGGATACTGGGGCAGAAGACTGGGTGGGAAAGGCGTACGGGAGTCTTGTGAAAATAGGAAGGGCATACGGAGCTGTTAAAATTATGGGAAAGAAAGACTAGGTCCCACCCTACACTTATGCTGTACAAGGTCCGATAATTACGTTTCTGAACTCATCCTAGAAAAAGTGCTACACGTCTCATTGCTGAATATCACTATGGTCACCTTCAAAGTACTCCCCTTGGGAAGCTATGCACTGACACTATCACCTGGTCTACCCTTCAAAGCAATTTTGAAACTCTTTTTCTGGAATGGCCATCAAAGCTGTCATCATATTACCCCTGATGTACTGAATGTCATCAAAATGTCTTCCTTTCAACATTTCCTTTATCTTTAGTTAAAGAAAAAAGTCACTGGGGGACAGATCAGGTAAGCAGGAAGGGTGCTCCAATATAGTTATTTGTTTGCTAGCTAAAAACTCCCTTGTAGACAATGTCACATGAGCTGGTACACTGTTGTGATGCAAGAGCCATGAGTTGTTCGCCAAGATTTTCAGTTAAGATTTTCCTGTTTCTCAGTGGCGCCTGTGGCTCATTGAGTAGGGCGTCGGCCCCACATACCGAAAGTGGCGGGTTCAAACGAACTGCAAAACAAACCAAAAAAAATAGCCGGGTGTCCTGGCGGGCGCCTGTAGTCCCAGCTACTGGGGAGGCTGAGGCAAGAGAATCGTGTAAGCCCAGGAGTTGGAGGTTGCTGTGAGCTGTGTGACACCACGACACTCTACCGAGGGCAATAGAGTGAAACTCTGTCTCTACAAAAAAAAAAAAAATTTTCCTGTTTCTCTATTGCTGTTTACTTGGTCTTCTATGCTTCTCACATTCAGCTGATGATATTGATGCTTGACAAATTTTGCAATGTTTTCATCAATTTTGCTCATTACCAGCCATCTTGACCTCTCTTTATCAGTGATACTTTCTCTCCCCTCAAAATCTTTTAATCCATTTGTACATTATTTTCTTCATGGTGTTAACCCTGTAAACTTGGACTAACATGTCCCTGATTTCCCTTCCACTCTTGCCAAGTTTAACAAAAAATTTAATGTTTGTTTGCTGCTCTAATTCAAGCTCCAACATTCTCACAATGACACACAAAAACAAGCAACAATAATGAATGCCACTCAGCAAGACATTGCCACACGATGACATGAACACAACTGTGAGACACTGATATACCAAGGTTATGAAATTGTAAGGATGGTCAGTCTTTATATCAAAATGATAGGAAAATTATTCTCTCTACCTGCTTGCTTTCTCTGCTCAGTAACTTACTAGTAGGTTCCCGGTAAATTTCCCCCTATTTTTTGTTTGTTTTTAGATTTTCCTTTTCAAGAAACACTGCAAAGAGCAGACAGAAAGAAAAAAAATGTGTTCTCTTTACATTTCATCAGTTCTCTATCTTGCAGAATTTGTTCTCATACCCTCAAAGGGTCCTGAGTCATCCCTGAACCCAAAAAATAAGGTCTGAACATCAGGCCTCAGGATCAGAAATACCTGTGAAAAGTCTGTCTCTAACAGCAAAGACAGCTGCTTATCATCTTGCCAAAGGAAAAGCAGATGAACCAGTTTCACAATACCTTGTGAATTTGACTGCAATTACCTTTGTGTCTCTTTGCCCACCCCCCTTTAACTTTAGCAGCTGCTTGATCTAACCTGCAGGAATTCTTCCTTTTTTTCTTTGTGATGCTATGCCATCTCCCTGCTCTCTACTCTTTCACCATTTTTTCACTCTCTCATTCTCTAAGAAGATAAAATAAAGTTTATACTTTTATATCCTAATCTTGATCTAGAGAAATTATCTCCTTGTCCCCCACAGGACACCTACTGAGCTTTCCACCCTAACAGAAACCTTATGTAGTAATTTGTGCAGTGCTGCCAATGTAAGCACACAGTGGACCCGAACTTAATTGTCAGACTTTGTATGCAAGGTAAGAAACTAGGTCAGGTAGATATAGATGGAGGTGGTTATCATAAGATTAAGGGTAGGGAATGAGGCCAGGAAAGCAGCGATATAGCACAGACTTCACAGTCAGACAAGTAACTCCGAATTTTGGCCCTTTCTTTGCTATTCACATAGTAACTTAACCTCTGAACCTGTTTCCTCCTCTGCAAGATAGTAATAATGTCCATACCTGTTGTAAAACTTAAGATCATTTAAGTAAAGCACATAGAACAGCATCTAGCACGTAGTGAGTGCTCTGTAAACATAACCTGACTACTCTTGGATGAAAAAGGTAGGGAGTCATCAAATAAACAAAAAGTTATTAAGTCAGATTATAAATGAGAGTGGGGTACTCAGGAAAGATATGCATGTTATCTTTGACCTATGATATTGCAGGGTAGAGGCAACAGGAATAGTGAGAATAAGAATGGACGGTAAACCTGAATGAAGAAATGGAAGATGAGAATAGAAGTGAAGGGGGAGGCGTGGGACGGGGAAAGGACGTGAACCTCCATAGGGGTAGGGGTCTACTTGGGAGCAAGGCAAGGTAACCAGCCATGCGGCAATGGGCGTGTGATTAGCTCATGGCAAAGCAAAACAATCAGACAAGCCTGGGGGAGGAGGAGGAGGGACGCGCAGAAGGTGGGCCTAGAACAGAAACAAGAAATTGAGGGGTGGTGAGGTCTGGACACAGCATGAGACCAGCAGGCGGGTAGCAAGATAAGACCCAAGCATGCAGACCAGTAAGGCGGTACAGCATTGGGAAGGAGTCTGGGGGCGGGGTGAGGATGGGGGAGGCGGTGTAGAGGACGCTGACAGGACCGATCGACTCTCAGACACCAAGGCCTGGTTCCTTGCGTCAGCCCCTCGAAGAATGGCTAAAGAACCGGAGAGGAGACGGGATGTAGGGGGACTGAGTCGGCGCGGGACTCTCCTCTCACCTCCCACCGCCCGGCTCAGCCCTTGCCGGGAGCAGCGGCCGGTCCCGCTGTCCTGGCCCCGCCTCTTCAGCAGCTGCCTTCCTCCCTTCCGGGTCACACGGCGGGTGCACGCACGGCTGGGCATCTACGGATCCCACCGCGGCCCACGCCGAGCGTGGCGGAACAGTGTGCATGTGGAGCATGCGTGTTGTACCCGCGGGCGGCTGTGTGGGGCCACGCTGCAGGTGGGGCAGCGCTAGGCTCTCTGCAGGAACAGGAAACCCTGTCAATCAACTGAGAAGCAGCCGCTCCTCTTGGCTGGGTTGGCCTTCCTAATCCTCCCTCTCCCACTTCGAAACATAGTAACCCACACTCCCTCCTTAGGGCTGTCCTTTGATTTTTCAGTAGGTCACTTGTCCATGAGTTTCCCAAACCCTTCAGCAAGGCTTTGGCTTAGCTATATCACTTTTCCCATTAGTTAAATTTGCTCAGCTCTGTGTTGGACTAAGGAGCTAGCAAAGCCATGCATAGAGAGGAAGTCTACTGCTCTGCAAAGTGTTCCTTACATTCAATCATGTAGCTGTTCAATTGCCCAAAGCCTTCCATTAGCATTTCTGTTACCATCAAGCTGCCCTTACTTAGAGCAGGAACTCTTTAAGCTTTGCTTCATGTTCACACCTCCCCCATTCCCTATGTAGAAAAATAAAGCCAAAGACCCCACAGTCTGTGCACAAAAATGATACATTTATTGAAAGAGTATTTTTTTAATACAAAAGAAAGCTCTGTACATAGGACTGTGACCATGTCCACTATTCCTGGGTCAACATCCCAGGGGAAGTAGAAACCATTGACATATACATCCCACATTCACTCAGGTGCACGCGCGCGTGCACACACACACACACACACACACACACACACCAGAGCCACCGAGGAAGGAAAACACCAAGGGTTACTGCACATGTAAAGGTCACCTCATTCCTGACACAGGCATGTTCTCCCAAGGCCATGCTCACACAACACACATTATAAGTACTTTGCCTGATTCACTCACTGGGTCTGTCTTTTGTGGGAAGGAGAGGAGGAATTCATCAAGGTCTCCTCCCATGGGTAGGGGAGTGGAGAGTGAGTGGTGGTGGAGTGAAACAAGAGCAGAGAAAAGGGGCTGGGCAGTTACAGACCTGAGTCCCAAGCTCCCCCACTCTCTGGCCTCTGCCATGCCTCAGCCTTGAAAGCCACCCATCAGCCCCAGGTATCTCCAGGAGAAAGCCCAGAAAGGTGACTTCCATATTGGCACCCCAAACTGGGGTAAGACAGCAATGAGGGTTAGAGGTTAGGGAGTTCTCAAAACCTATCTGCAAATCATCCCCTTGATGACTAGGCTGTGCGTAAAATCTTCCCCTACCCCTTCACCTAATCACAGATGCAGGCTTGTTCCTACTGAAGGCAGTGATAGGGGTTAACAAAACTCCACCCCCACTGCTGCCCTATTTCTGAAAAGGTTCCTATTCTGGATATAGGTGGTGAAGGTAAGCTCTGACACAGGGTAAAAGACCCTCCCCCCTATGCTGGCCCACCCTCAAGTCTACCCCAAAGGGGGAAAAGGGGGTGAGGCATGGCCCCTATACAAATTACATAAATACTGAGGTTACACTTAGAAAAATAAAGTCATTTTCTTCAAGGCTTTTTGTCTTAATTTAAAAAAGTTACAGTAGCTGCTCACTCCCTGGGAGAGCTGCCCATTTCTGGCTCCCCTATCACTGCACTCAGCCCAAGAGCTGCTCCCACTTCTTCTGACCCCCATTCCTGCCTTTCATTCCCTCCCAGACCCCACCCTGCTCACTGCAACTTGGGCCCCAGGCAGCTGCAGGCCTGGGGGAGCACAAGGCTGCAATGCCCATATGTGTGGCACAAATGAAGTCACTTGCCTCTACCTGATACCCTCCCACCCCCACCCCCACATTTGGTTTCCCTCTTCCCTCTCCCTAACAACAGCCCTAAAGGGCAAAAAGAGGCCCAGAGCTGTGGGTCACCCTCCCACCCCCGTTGGGGCATGGCCTGAGGGCCCCTCCCCCGGCTTTCTCCTGGAAACAACCCAGGACCGGGCAATCCCAGAATCTCACCCCCCCACACTGGTGGACCCCAAGCTCATGGGGTGGCTCTGTCCCCAGGGGCCCAGCCAGTTCTGGGGAGCCAAAGGGCTCCCCAGGGAAGGGGAGTTTGGGCAGAGAGGGGGATGAGAAAAACGCCATAAAAAAAAGTTAAATATTTTAAAAATATATATTTATAGATTTGTTTTCACTTCGTCTCCTCAAATAAAAAGTTCAAAATCAACTTTAAGTAAAGCAGCTGGGAGAGGGGAAGACAAAGGGAAGAAGGGAACACTGGTGGTTCCCTCCAACCCAGGAGCCCCTGGAGGTCCAAGGGGAACGGCAAGGCGGGGCAGGTGGTCCCAGGAACCTGCCCAGTGCACAGGCCCAACTACTCAGGAGCTGAAGGGGCAGAGGGTGGCGGCGTGAGGGAAAAGCCCCCATCTCCTCAGCTGGCTCCCTGAGGGGCAAGGGCAGTGCTCTTTTGACCCAGCCTGTGGCAGACACAGGACTGATGTGGGGTCAGCAAGGAGGCGGGGGAGAGGGCCCCAACTGCTTCCTCAGGGGAGGACACAGTGCCCAGCCCCACAGAAGGCCTGTGTGTGGGAAGGTGGGGCAC
>CAUYON010040070.1:0-18759 GCA_963573935.1 Arctocebus calabarensis | reverse complement strand
AAAATGCACATTATGATTCAGTAGATCTGGAGTAAAGTCTGACATGATTTATTCTAACATGCTCTCAAGTGATGACGATGATGATTTATGGATCAGATGTTGAACATTAAGACTCTAGTCATTATGATAGCTACTAGACACGTGAGGCTATGAACACTAGAAAATGTGACTAGTCCTAATTGATACATGTGATTGAATTTATATGTATATGTATATATGTAATATACTCCAGAGTTCAAAGAAAAGTATGAAAACATAGAAAATATTTCATTAATATTTTTATAACAATGACATGTTGAAATGATAATATTCATTATATTTGGGTAGAATAAATACATATTATAAATTTTCAATTGCTTACTTTTACTTCTTTAATACGCATAACAGAAAATATTTAATTACTTATGTGGTTCATGTTGTATTTCTACTAGTCTGCACTGCTCATTCCAAAACCCAGTGAAGCTTAGGATTCAGGGCCTCTCACTTAACTGGCAGCTCCCTCTGCTTGTGATGGCTCTAGCAAGTTTGAATTTGCAATTTGTATCCTTTTCCTTAAATAGGACACTCCAAATTGAATACGCTTCAAGTCACATAAACCCTGAAATCTACCTTGTTGACTACAGGAGATAATTCCCTGCTAGAGCTTCATCTCTTGACCCTGTGCACAGAGACAGCTGTATACTTACTCTTAAAGTTTCCCTGCCCTTCAGTTTCATATTTCCAACTGACTGAACCATACGCTTTCAGTCAATACATTATCACAGACCTTTATTTTTTCTGAAAACAATTATTCTTATTTGTGGTAGATTATTATTCTCCTCGAGTATCTGCTCATGGTCTTCTCCCAGACAGAGGGCTCAGCTCCTGTAAGCCTATAAAAAAATCCTATTTGTCCTCTGAACACTATCTCAAGACTCATCTCAAAAAAGCATCTAATTCTAGATCACAATAATCTAGCACTTCTGAGCGAACTGTTATCCTTTCGTGTTATTTGTTTTAGGAAATGTCATTTTAGAGTATATCTAAGCTTAGTCTCCACTGTACCCCCATCCTAGCCTTCAATCTGTTTTCTACAATCCTTAAGAATATTTATGTTGTACAACAAGCATGCTTACAAAACAAGCACCCTCAGCCTATGTTTTACTGAGAATTCTGATTAGGAGAAAACAACATAAAACAGCCAAATTAAATTCAAAGTGGACAAACTGCATAATAAATGTAGAGAATTCCCTGGAGATCTCACTCAGAAAAACCCATTTCCTACTGTTGCATTATGCATTTGTCCAAAAGTGCATGGAAGATGGTAGAAGATACCTGGTTTCTGATATTGAACTCCTGGTTCCCTATGGCTACAGGTTCTGCTCTGTCCACTTAAAACCAAACCATCATCTGTCCTCCAGTGCCAACTGGGACTCTGCCAACACTGGCTCTGTCTTTCTGGTTCTCAGACTGTGCTGTCTTCCCACATTTGGGGAAACCATCCATACTACACAGTAGATACTGTTCACATAGTTACTTAGCACCAGTAGTACTCAGTGACAAACAAACGCACATCTGTCCTCCTGGAATATGAGCTCTGCAGCTGTCCTTTTCTCCATGAGATTCTCAGCATCATCTGGAGTGCAATGGTGACATCACGGCTCACTCACTGCATCCTCAAACTCCTGGGCTCAGGGGGTCCACTTGTCTCAGCCTCCCGAATAGGTGAGACTACAGCATGCCCCACCATACCTGGTTAATTGTTCTATTTTTTGTAGAGATAGGATCTTACCCTTGTTCAGGCTGGTCTCAAACTCCTGACTTTAAGTCATTATCTGGCCTCAGCTTCCCAAAATGCTAGGATTACAGGCATGAGCCACCTCACCCAGCTGAAAAGTGAATCTTAATGATTTATCTGGCAGCGACTAGCTCTTCTCATCACTTGTTCTGCATCATCAGAGGATCACCTGTTTGTGTCATCGTGTCTTCTAAGAGCCCCGTTACCTGTTTATTTTCAACATTCCCTATTATCTGTTACATTTGACTACCCAAGCTTTGATTTTTAAGTCAATTTTTTAATATTATTTTTTCCTCCTTGCCTTCATAGTAGAATTAAGTAAGAAAGGTAGGGTCATAGTTTGCATACATTTAAATCTAAACCAGTATGTCGTGGTTAAGAGCTTCAGTATTAGATGACCCAGATTCAAATCCATACTCTGTCACCTCTACTTGTCCTGAAATGAGTAATTAATCACTTTTATTTTTATTTATTTATTTAGTTAGTTAGTTAGTTTTGAGACAGGGTCTTACTATGTTCCCCTCAGTAGAGTGCCGTGGCGTCACAGATCACAGCAACCTCAAACCCTTGTGCTTAAGTGATTCTTTTGCCTCAGCCTTCCAAGTAGCTGGGAGTACAGGTGCCTACAATGCCTAGCTATTTTTTTGGTGTAATTGTCATTGTTGTTTGGCAGGCCCAGGCCGGGTTCAAACCTGCCAGCCCGGTGTATGTGGCCAGTGCTCTAGCTGCTGAGGTATGGGAGCCGAGCCAATGAATCACTTTTAAAGGATTAATTTCCCCACCTATAAACTATACATAAAATCACTTCATAGGACTTCTGTGAGGATTAAATAAAATAGTGCATAGGATGCCATATGATATACACAAATTATATATCTATTCGGACACCAACTTTGTCATTCATGACAGCAGCTACCATCTCAAGAATATTCAACTCTAATATATATTTTAAAAACCTGATTCTTTGGTCTATACTTAACTTCTTTAAGTTTTACCAAGAAAGGTAATATGGGCTGGGCGCAATGGCTTACACTTGTAATCCTAGCACTCTGGGAAGCCAAGGCCAAGAATCAATTAAGCTCAAGAGTTTGAGACCAGTCTGAGCAAGAGTCAGACCCATCTCTACTAAAAAAAATTAGCCAGGCCCCTCTAATTCCAGCTAAGTGGGAGGCTAAGGTATGAGAATCCCTTAAACTCAGCAGTCTGAGGTTGCTGTGAGCTAGGCTGAAGCCATGGCGCTCTAGCCTGGGCAACAGAGTGAGACTCTGTTTTTTTAAAAAAAAAAAGTAATATGAAAATTACCAATTAAGGCAAAAAATGGAATTTTCTAAATGGATACTACATCCAGATACTTTGGCCCCTGGAATGTGGAGCATATGGAGAAGGACAAGCTGTTGCTAATTAGATCAGATCAGTAGCCTGAGCAAGAAACAGTACGCATTTCAGCTTGCTGTGCCCTAGAACGTGAAGCCATTGACGTGATTTAAGCCTGTTTTTTGGAGTAAATAAGACTTCAAAGGAGCCTGAGTAAATTTGCATACCTAAAAGACAAGGAAATATCAAGGAAAAAGGGGCACTGCACATATCCTGTCACATTATCACTAGTCTATTACCTGAGATGAAAGACCCCAATAAAGACATAAACTGGCACACACACACCCACCATCACTAGGAAATAAATGGGAAAAGCCTTGGCAGGAAATGGCACATTACAATTTTACTATTAAAGTCGATCTTAAAGGTAACAGCCCACATGAAGCAAACACAAAACACATAAAAGAGAATCATAGGAAGATTTACACTGACAAATTCAAAGGCTTCTCCGTCTGTGGGCCTTGAGGAAGCCATTTGTGCTATCAGTTTATCTCTGATACAATTGAATGCTGAATGTGTAAAGAAGAAAACGTGATAAATAGTTCCCCAGGCACTAATCCCTTCTGATGCACTTTAGCAGTTTGTCTAGAGGCGTGAGATGCTTTCTAATTGAGGGAGGTCACACCTTGTTCCTAGGAGAAGTTGTACCTGGCAGATCAGTCAAATGATGGAAAAGGAAGTATGCATTTCCTGTTGCACCTGAAAAGAGATTTTTCTCACTATTTCTGAAGTTATGCAATCCACTGGATTCAGAGCAGGAAAAGACACAAAGGTTTCTTCCTTTCCCTTAGAGAAACATGGATATAAATCCATGATATGTCAGGATGCAGAATGATGAGAACAGATTAGGGCTATTAGCACCAGGGAGGGAGAGTCGCTGATTCTGTCTATTTCCCATGCTCTGATCAGTTGAACGGAAGAATTGCTTCTCTTAATTTAGGTCAAGCTGATTTTAGAAGATGAGGAAAAGGAGTGAAGTAGTGGGATCAGTAGGGTGTAGTGGATGGTGTTAATTAAGATCACAGACTAAAATCCCATCTCTATTATCAACAGCTGTGTGATCTCTCCTCATGCCCACTCGTTTTAAGTTGCATGAAGTTTCAAAAGAACAACATGAAGTTTTCTAAAAGTGCAAGTTCTATATCATGCTTAGTGGGGAGTATTTTTTTTTTGTAAGAAACGATGTTTAACTTGTACACATGGATTATAGGGGGAAAAAAGATTGAATGTTCTTCCTCATTTTTGTAGTAATACCTCATGGGCTGAGATGTTCTCTAATTTCCTTGAAATTTAATTTCATCGTTAAATCCTCATATTTAGAAAACTGCCCAAATATTTAGCCTAAATACTTGTATTTCTATTTTGTTTAAGTTTTCTTTTTTATTTTATATCTTGTTATCTCCCCACCACAACATTTTCAGGGGTGTCTATCAACCAGGGAAGAAGCCAACGGGGCAAAAATTGTTTTTCCAGAAGCTAAAAGATGACCATCTTTCTCCTTGTCTAGTGGTACCAATGTCACAGGAGACCCTCAGGTTATAGCAGAGTATAAAAACTTCTGTATGATTTTCCTTCTGGTGTCTACTCTAGGGTAGTAAAACTTTAGGTTAGCCTGGGGCTATCTCAGAATTAGGCTTTGGTGCAATTGTTGTGGAGAATTCCCTTAGCTGAGAAGCTCTGACACTCTGTTCTTATTAAATGGTACCTTGAATGGCCACATGGAAGTAGAAGAAATGGAACATGTATATTTTATATTTGGACAAAAAAAATAAGGATTTCATATCTAGAAAGGTATAAAAATAAATGTTTCCCAAGAAAGAGAAAGCTTCTGAAAACCACAAATGAGAAAAGTAAAAATTGAAACTACTAGAAATTAAGAGAACCAATCTCCAGAAGAAAGTGGAGAAGTTGGAACTTCTTTCTTTGGGTCAATTTAACCTTCCTCTGTGTTCTTTAATTAGAAATAATTTCCCTCTGCTGGTTGTGCTTCTAGATGAAGAATATGCTAGATAACCTCCCTCTGCCTCACCCCCTAGAATCATTTTTCTATAATTTTTAACCTTGACTTGGGCCAGGTTTGGTTCTAAAATAAGAACTTGTAGGATTCACCATACATTAGTTGGGTTACTTTTCATGTCACCTGCCTCCCAGGATGTAGAATGAACATTTGTCATTTTGTGTCATCTGGAATTCACTCTCCCACCCTCAGAGCACTGTGACTCCGCTTGGGATAATTATCTCTGCCCTGTGGTAATTGTCCTGAGGGGAAGGCAATATCTTAATCCAGTGGACTGCTTTTTGTTTGGAGTGGCAGAGAGGCCAGATTCTTCTCCCTTTGGCAAGGCAGATAGGAAATGAGCATGTGACCTAGAATTGGCACAAAGAGATATTCTGTCCCAGGAGATAAAATCTTGATCCAGTGTGCCAGGATGAAAGACACAGTTGTATATAATTCATTGTACTACGTGTCAATGGGACAGTTTCTGTTAATAGGCAAATCCATTCTCTCTGTTTATTTCTTTTGATTACAGCTCATTCCTGAACTGGGTCTCGTAACTTGCTTTTGATTTGATCAATGTGTTTCTAATTCTTTTCTTTTTGCTTATTAGCTAAAGTTGATTTTTCTTTCTGCAATCACGAAATTTGTTTTGGACTCTTTACTTTTCTTCTTTCTTGTAAAAATATTTTGTTTGCTTTTCACTGGAACCCAGTATCCTGGAGCCCTCAATGAGAAGGAGTATAGAGTTCTCTGCAGAGAACAGTCCCTTCTGTTCATCTCACCAGGAAGTCTTCAATTCATTCTCCTTGTTGGAAGCCTGTTTAAAAATGGGTTCTAATATTACTTGAAACTCATGCCTGAAAATTTCTTCACAAACCACCTTTCAATGAATCAAAAGTGTTCCACTCCATTGACTGCTGGTCGGTACGCTGAGTGTTTGAGGAATGGGCTATCATTCACCAGGTGAAAGAAAGTAACATTTAAATGTCTCTTTGACCACAACATAAAGAATATGGATGGCACTTTACTCCCAGGCCTTCTGAATGCCTCCATAATTCTGGGACACAAGGAAAAACAACTTGATTCTTTCAATTTTTAAGACTAGTGCTCAGAGACTGAAATTCTGCCTTTTAATTTCACAAGCTTATTCCATGAACACAAAGGTCTATCTTGCTGCCTCTAGTATTTATCTGAAAACAAAGTGA
This sequence comes from Arctocebus calabarensis, assembly GCA_963573935.1. NCBI lineage: Eukaryota > Metazoa > Chordata > Mammalia > Primates > Lorisidae > Arctocebus > Arctocebus calabarensis. The sequence continues at coordinate 12,404 of CAUYON010040070.1, read as the reverse complement.
TTTTTATCATGAGAATAATTTTTATGTTACTACGGCGGAGGCAATTCAGCTTAGCAGTTATGAGTATAGACTGCAGACAGATCAATAGAGAAATGACTGATACTAGAGTTTGAAGGATAGGTAGAATTCGGAGGTGGACATAAAACAATGGGACTAAAGTAGTAACAACATGAGCCAAGCTTAAAGGGAATAAACACAACAAGCATCACTGAGGGCACAGTGTGTGCCCAGCTCTGTTGTAAATGGTTTATATACAGCAACTCATTTTATTATCACCACTCTATGAGGTGGGAGTTACGTTATCTTTATTTTACAGAGAAGAAATGGAGGTACCAAGAGTTCGAGTGACTCGCCAAAGGTCACACAGTATGAAGTCAGAACCCAAATTCGCATTCAGGCAGCCAAGTTTCTCAGTCTGTGCTCATGAGCCTGCCTGATCCCACTCTACTAATCAAAAGGGCACCCACAGGTAGGATAGGGAAGTGAAGAACAAGGAATCCTGCTGAACATGTCTGTTGGCGCCAAAATATAGAAGGTCTTGAAAATTCCAAATAAGGTGCATAAATAATGCTCTGAAGGCAGAGAGGGACGTTAAGGTTTTGAGGAGGGGATGACATGATTATAGTTATGCCTTAAGAAGGATCTGGCAATGATGTTCACAATGAATTGAAGAGAGACAAGGTGTATGGATACGAGTTGGGAGGTTGTATCATCCCTATGATCAGGGCTGAGAGAGTTTGAATTACCCACATCCTTCGAAGCGAGAAAATCAGTTCAGCAGAACAAACACTAACATCCTCTGATGCACAGACACTGAAATACAAAAATGACTTTTACTCAAGTAGATCTGTATCCTCCAGAACACCCTGCACAAGATAGGCCCTCAATACAAAATTCTTTGATGAATGAATGGTTGTGTATGTTCGGGGGCAATTTCAGAGAACATGTCCAAGTGTGGGTGAAAGTCAGAGGTGGTGAGAAGGAGGAGTTTTCACACAATATTAATTCCTTGTACTTTGTGATTCAGTGCCTACTGTACGAGTTGGGGTTAAGAGTGCATTATACAACTTTAATTTGATATTCCTATGGGAAAAGTCACATAACAAGCATATTTAATTAATTCATATAAGAATCTTAGGTTTATAATCTACATATACTGGGGTGGTAAAGTATTTTGAATTTTAAATGGATATGGTAGCTGCTCTCATCTTGTACATCTCAAATCTTAGTGCCAAGATTTTGCTTACATTCTGTAATATTCAAGACTCCATGCCCTAATAACTTCGCAACTTCATACCTGATTTCCAAACACGAATCATGCTCCCAAGCCTCCAAATCCCATAGCAATGAAAAAGTTAAACAGAATTACAAATAGAATTAAGCACTATTTACCTCTCCATGATCCCCCATATTTTGTGATGGGAATTTGTTTCTCAAAATCCTACCGGAATATGTCCATACTTATGCTCAAGTGATTAGGTTATTGGCATGTCCAGTGAATGGTATGAAATAATAAAAACAACCTATGGCCCCCTATTTCACAGCACTCATTGCTAATCAATTCAAAGTACTCTATTTGTTAATCTAGTTTTCTCTTATAATAAAAGAATAAAGCAGAATGAGAACAAATATTAAACTTCCCAATTTTAACATTCAGAGTCATATAGAGCTAAAAGTATAATTTCCTCCCCTGAAAACAAAGCAAGTGCAGGATTTTAGCATCTGTAGAATCACAAGCACCCACAGGCTACTATGATCATTTGAAATAAAAGTTCTAAATGTGCTGAATTAGGTTTTGATTTTTCCATATTCGAGTTAAGCATTACAAGTATGTTCTCTGTATTGCAACATAACATTAACTTAACCTGAAAAGTACCCTGCCATTCAATGTTTACCAAGTATCTGTTATATGTGGGACACAAAATTTCCTTCTGCTTGAGCCTATCTTTCTTTTCCTGGTTAGTTTTATCTGCTACACGATCTTCTGCATACCCAACATATATTCAGAATCTCTCCTCCTGTGTCCCACAAATACAGATTTCTATGAAACACAAATCCTGTACAATTGTAAACTTGAGAATGAACAAAGTATAGTTCTTCTAGGCTCACTGCCTAGTTCCAATTAAGCCCATGATTTAGTTGGGATACTGGGCATGGGGCCCAGGACTTAATTTCATGGTTAAAATAAATCATGTGCACCATCAGTAGTGTCCTTTTCCATCAAGATTTACACACTTGTATAGAGTCTAACAAGTAATCTAGGATGGGAGGAACAATGCAGAAATTCTAAACTGAGCTGAAATAATTTCTTCACAAAGGATTGAAAAGCTTATTCAAATCGCTTGATTGTTTTGTTCTTAACATGTAGATGTGCACCCAGTAGGAGAGTATTCATCTACACTATTGGCTTTCTCAATCTTAAAATGTGCAGTGAAATTTAGAATAGTAAATGCAGATGAGAAATCAAAATAATTAATTTTTTTTTTTTTTGAGACAGATTCTCACTCAGTCACTCTGGGTAGAATGTTTTTTCCATATTCTAGTTAAGCATTGGCATCATAGCTTACAGCAACTTCAAACTTCTGGCCTTAACCTATCTTCTTCCCTCAACCTCCTGAGTAGCTGGGGCTATAGGCATGCACCACCACACTGGCTAGTTTTTCTTATCTTTAATAGAGATGGGGCTTTACTCTTGCTCACGCTGGTCTCAAACTTCTGAGCTCAAGCAATCCACCCATGTCAGCCTCCCAGAGTGCTAGGATTATAGGCATGAGCCACTGCGCTCAACCTCAAATTAAACTTTAAATGTGAATTAAACTTTGAGATGATCCAAATCTAAGCAAAAGCTTAAAGGGGTAAGTATTAACTTTTAAATCTGTGAAAAGTATGAAGAATATGTTCTCCAACTTTCCATTTTTAGCAGTTAGAATAGGTTCTAATTCAAAGAAATGACACAAAGAAAACTTAGTACTTTAAAGAAGGAGCAGATTCTATTCATAAACAGACCCCGGAGTTAGTTTGTGGTTTTCTTTTCTTTCCTTAAAGCAAATCTAATATTCATAGGGAATCACAAAAGACCACGAATAGCCAAAGCAATCTTGAGCAAAATGAACTAAGCTGGAGCATCCCACCATTAGCTTTTAAAATATGCTACCAAGCTATAGCAACCAAAACATCATGCAACTGGCATGAAAACTGACACAGATAATTGGAACAGAGAGAATGGAGAGCTCAGAACTAAATCCTTGCATTTATAGTCAATTGATCTTTGACAAAGGTGACAAAAACACACAATGAAGAAAGGATAGTCTGGTAAATGGTGCTGGAGAAACTGAATATCCAGAGGCAGAAGAATAAAATTAGACTCTTACCTTATATCATATACCACTATCAACTCCAAATGGATTAACAAGTTAAATGCAAGATCAGAGGCTATGAAATGTCTAGAAGAAATCACAGGGAAAAAATTCTTGACATTGATCTGGGCAGAATATTTTTGTGAATATTCTGAATATTCATAATATGCCCATGAAAGAAAGCAAAGGCAAAAGGAGCAAAAATAGGCAAATGGAATTGCTTCAAACTAAAAAGTTTCTGTCCACCAAAGAGAACAGATGACCTAGTGTCTAAAATCACTAATCATTAAGGAAATGCACATCAAAACCACAACGTGATATTACTTCCCACTTGTTAGAATGGCTACTATCAAAAAGACAAAAGATAACGTTGACAAGGACTGGAGAAAAGGGATCCTTATACCCTTTGGTGAGAATGTAGATTGCTACAGCTATTACCAAAAACAACATGGGCCAGGCCAGGCTTGGTGGGTCACACCAGTAATCTAGAACTTTGGGAGGCTGAGGCAGGACAGTTTGAGCAAGAGTGAAACTCCATCTCTACTAAAAATAGAAAAGCTAGCTGAATGTTAAGCCTGTAGTCCCAGCTACTTAGGAAGCTGAGGCTGGAAAATCACCTGAACCTAGGAGTTTGAGGTTGCAGTAAGCTATGATGACACCACTGCACTCTATCTAGGCAAAAGAGTGAGATTCTATCTCAAAAAAATATATAGCATGAAGTTTCCTAAAACAATTTAAAAATTGAACTATCCAATGATCTCTCAATCCCATTTCTGGGCAGATAGCCAAAGGAAATGCAATCAGTATGTCAAAGGCACATCTGTACACCATGTTCACAATAGCTAAGATATGGAATCCACCCAAGTATCCATCAAGGGATGAATGCACAAAGAAATGTGGTATACATGTATATGTGCACAGTGAAACACTATTTGCTTTCAATAAAGGGGGGAAATCCTGTCATTTGTGACAAAATGAATGAACCTGGAGACCATTATGGTAAGTGAAATAAGGCAGGCACAGAAAAATACCATGTGAACTCATGTATATGTGGAAGCTGAAAAGGTCAAACTCATAAACCCACAGAGTAGAATAAAGGCTACCAGAGGCTGGAGACAGGGAAGGAGGAGAGGTTGATCAAATGGTACGAAGTTTCAGATAGGCAGCAGGAGTAAATTTTAGGATCTATTGCATGGCATGATAACTACAGTAAATCAAAAGGAATCTGTATTTCAAAACCACTAAGAGAATTGATTTTAAATGTTCTTATCACTTAAAAGAAGATAAGTAGACGAGATGATGGGTATAATTGGCTTGATGTAATAATTTTATAATGCATATGTGTATTAAACAGTTCATTGTATCCCATAAATGTATACAATTATTATTTGTCAATTAAAATAAAATAAATGAAAATAAACATTTAATAAAAACAAAATTGACCAAAAAAAAAAAAATTAAAACAAATGGGACCAATGAGATAAATGCTTTACTAGGAGCTTCTGGGAAAGTTCTTTCTTAATATTCTCCCCAGAGAATCTAGAAATGACTTTCTCCTTCTTTTTTGGTTTGTTTTTATTGTCAACAGATGCAAAACTTACTGGTTAGCTATCTGTCTGAGGATGGAGGAAGGTTGGGCCCAGAAAATACAAGGGGAACAAAGTTGGAGTTACTGAACAGTCAATTCTATCTCCATATTTCCAGTGATGAGCCATGCATTTTCTTCATTCTTAGAAGGGTACAGATGAAACTTACTAAATGCAGAATACAAATGTCTTCATTCAATAACTAAGAAAATGCCATGAAGGCTATGTTAAACAGTTTGATGAAAATATTTCAGATTGTATAAGAAGCCAGCACATTGTACCCCATGATTGGACTAATGTACACAGCTATGATTTAATAAAAACATGAAATAAATAATAAGTTGGAGTTAAATTTTCTTTTAATTGTATCAAAATCAATTAACTGATATTAGTAATAACTTCTTTTAAATAAAAAGTATAAATATCACTTAAATGGTGCGATTTTAAATGTTCTAGAGTCTTTCGGTTAATTATCAAAGGAGTTGTAACAGTATAATGCCTATTACAGTTCAGTGGTCACAGTTCACGTGCAGCCAGTTTGATAGTAAGCCTAAAGACTTTATTTCCAATAGATGATAGCTCTTAAAATCATCTGTGGCTGTATAGTAGGTATCTGATGAGGGCAATTGAACTAAAATGAATTAATTAAGTGGGAATGGGGACAACTAGTGATGGTGTGAGGATAGTATTTCAAGCAAGTGATAATGAAAGCTTTGTCTAAGGCAGGAGTAGTGGAAATGGGAAGGATACCAAGAGTCCGCATAGTATTAGCTATTCCTAGTATTTTCTAAAACAGTCTTACACTTATGTGATCACAGAAATCTTCATAATTCTCAACAACATTCCATGGAACACACTTCAGGAATTGCTGTGTTCCATGATTAAAGTTTATATTTAAAATTAATCACATTTAATTGCAACATATTAAAAATATATGGCAGCGGTAACTTTGACAGTCAATACTAAATTCTCAAATGCCCTAAGATCTATGAGTAATGCATTGTTCATTCTATCATTGTTATTAATAATTTTATCAATGGTTTACAGAAATTATTATGCTTTTGGTTCCAACTCAGATGAAAAAGATGATGTGGGTGGCGCCTGTGGCTCAGTGAATAGGGCGCCGGCCCCATATGCCAGAGGTGGCAGGTTCAAACCCAGCCCCGGCCAAACAAACAAACAAACAAACAAAAACAAATAAATAAATAAATAAATTTAAAAAAAAAAAGGAAAGAAAAAGATGATGTGTTTTTGTGTGTATGTATGGGATACAATAATCCTAGGACGCAGACTCTCAATAGGTAAAACACAGTCGGGATGAGGCACAAAGCAAAGCAGTAGAGGAGGGAAAAGATTCCAACTGAACATAAAGCAAGAGGTCTCCTGACATGGTGCACGATTAAGTATCAAGTGGGCTGGAGAGAGCACTAGATTCTAGAGAAAGGAGAAGGCACTGAGGGCTAGTTGGGTCACTCCCTGAACACCTGTGTATACCAGGGCCAGGCTTTGTGCTGATAGGCGAAATCCTGACTTCTTGGAGTTGTTGGCCCATTCCAACCTCATAGAAGAAAAAGCTTTGCACCAGAGCCTGAAAGAGAAAGAGTGTTAGGGAAGAGTGGGCACCCACTCTAGGACTGGCTTCATGGGCATGAAACCTCTGCATTCTCACAGGATCCCTCACCCAGATGGGGCTGACAGTTGGTTTTATGCTCTGGTACGAGTACCTTGAAAGTCTTAAGATATATATATATTTTTTTAAATGCGGTTTTTGGCCGGGGCTGGGTTTGAACCCACCACCTCCTGCATATGGGAACAGCATCCTACTCCTTTGAGCCAGAGGCGCAGCTCAAGTCTTAATAATTTTAAAACAAAGGCCACACAGTTTCATTTTGTACTGGCAAGTTATATAGCAAATTATACAGCAAGTTCTCCCTGGGCACCTCTTCTGCTGGTTGTGGCCAGACAGTTCTAATATATGGTTTACTTTCCTCGGCACTGGCATTTTTCAGCCTAGTATGTTTTCCTTTGACTATGCCCTAGTTAAGTGCTAATTTATCTACAGAATAATAGCACAGGAAGGAATATTTTAGTTATCTGTGGGGAAACAAATTCAGTGAGCATGTTTCTTAGCAACTAAAGAGCTCACCTTCTACAGAAAATGATTATAAATATACTGTGGGAATCACTCTTAGAAGAAAAAAAGGTAAAATCATTATGTTTAATTAATTAAGACTGATTGTACAAAGAAGGCATCCAAGGTGCTTAATATATTAACAATAAATGTACTATCTAGTGATTACTTCTTTCCTTTAAAATAGCAATGACTCATCACTGCTTCCTTGCTCCATACACAATGCAAGTGAATTTCTGGTTTCAAAAGAGAAAGTAGCAGCTCTGTCAGGCTATTGTCTATTGAAACCTGAAATCTGCATTTGAATTCCAGGGAAAAGTACAAGAACAGTGGCAAAAGCACAGAGCGGATCACTAATTCCTATCTTGATGAATTTAGCCTTCTAGAAATATTTTTTAGGCATTCTTGCTGGTCAATGTAATTTACTGAAAACATAAAGAAATAACATATCTAGCAGATATAATTACTTCTTCCATATACATTGTTAATACCTAGACATGCTCTATTTTCCTTCCATATTTGACAAAATTTAATTTTTTGAGAGAGGTGGATCGACATTAAAATGACACACTTTTCTGTAAGTGACTATTAAATGTCACTGAACAAAACTCTTATTGATAATGCTGAGGCCACTTGGCAGTTCAAGATAAAATATTTATAGAGCAAATTGACATTTTCAACCACTGTAGGTCCAGCAGGAAAAGATGGTCAGAGAAAAAAAAAATCTAGTACCACCTGCCTTCTTTCTATGCACAGAAATTCTGTGAAGTTAATGAGTACTCTGAGTTTTATAAAAAAAATTAAAAAATTAATATATCATTACTATGATGTTAAAATAATAGTAATAGAATTCATCCTCAGATGAATTCTCATGACTTTTTTAGGATTTGCAGCCAGTCCAGGCAATAAAGGGTGCCATGTGTCCAGCACCATAGCTCAAATTCAGAGTTAACTAGTTTATTGAAAATAATTCTATTTCTTTAAAAGTGTATGATTTTCTTTGAAGTCTACATGTGGGGTGGAAGATAGAGATATCCACATCTCATTTCATTGCCAAGACTTTAAACTTTCTAAGTGTTAGATTTATGTATGATTCATCTTCTATCCCCCAAAGTTCTTAAAATTAGGCCTTGTTCAGAGGAGGTCCTCAATAAATATTTATTGAATAATAAATGATAGACATAAGAGATTACAGAGTTTAAAAATGATCTTGATAGATTTTAAAACATTATGTATAAATATGTAACCAAAAATGCGATTCCTAAAATATAACCTAAAAGGAAATATGATTTTTATTACAGAAAAGGATGTGGTTCACAAGAAAGTGAGATGTGGTTGAAAAGAAGACATAAAATTTTAGATCTGGAATATATACAGCAGATAAAAACATACTGTGCAACATATAGTTTCGGCAAGTAATTATAAATTATCAAATCAAGTTAGGTAAACCATTGTGCAGTTTCATGTAATCTGAAACATTCAGCAACTAAATATTTAAGATGCTGCAGTAACTAAATGATTTTTAATGGATTAAAACACTTTATTATTAAGTGTTCTTTTTCTATGAAAACCAAAAGTCAACATAAAAATCAACATCTAGAGCTATTAAAAATCAACAAAATCTAGATCTATTAGAATTACAGTAAGTTCTTCTTGAAGTTGATAACATTTTGAGATTATATTAGAATATAAGATTGTGGTATCAAATAATTAGATAAGCATTGAATATTGACCTGGAAAAAAACTTAATGATCATTAGTAATCCAGCTCTCCTTTTCAGAGAAGTGACTAGAGACACAAAAGAGGTAAAATGGGTAAGCCAAGCTGGCTTAGTTCTTTAGTGATTAGCCAGGAGCCTCCTGGCTCTCCTCCTACTAAAAGAACAATGGACATTACATTAGATGCTCACATTAGGCATCTGTGAGTACCATATTCAGTCTTTAGAAACATTCCCGGGACATGGAGCTTTCTTCCTTAATTGCATTAATGAAGAATGTGTCAGAAAAGTTAAGAATGACTTTCTCAGGATGGTGCATCCGTTCATTGAGCAGAACTGAGATTTTTTTACTTAGGACTATTGGATCAGAAGAACCTCCCTTTTTTTTTTTTGAGACAGAGCCTCAAGCTGTCACCCTGGATAGAGTGCTGTGGCATCACAGCTCACAGCAACCTCCAATTCCTTGGGCTCCAGCGAGGCTCCTGCCTCTGCCTCCCAAGTAGCTGGGACTACAGGCACCCACCACAATTCCTGGCCATTTTTTGGTTGCAGCCATCATCATTGCTGTGTGGTGGGCCCAGGTTGGATTTGAACCTGCCAGCTCAGGTGTACGTGGCTGGTGCCTTAGCCTGTTGGCCACAGGTGTAAGCTGAGAAAAACCTTCCTTTTGTAAACACCCTTCAATCTCATTTCACCATGCCTCACATTCACTTTTTTAATCTTGATCTGATAATTCACTTGCTCTTCAACAAAGAACATCCATTCTATCAGAGTGCAGTTAACAGATAAGTATGATGGGCTGGAAAAGCACCTGGAAGAAGGAATTTACATTTAAATGTCAATAACTAATAGTTCAACTCAATTAATTTTTTGAAGAGGATGTTTTTTCAGTAAAGAGAAATAATTATGAACATCAAGGAATACGTCTAGTAGTAGCATTTTTAAGTGGTCTGTAGAAAATGTAATTTTACAAAGTGAATGTGCATAATAAGTACTTGCAATAATTTCACATAGGCATCTGGTTTGTCCATCTCTTCTTAGGTTGGTCTCCTAGTTAAGACCAACACACAAATAACTTATTAAATTTATCAAATAATGCATTTTTCAATTTGTACTTAAAACATATTTTTACTTAAAACATATATGCACATACTAAGTACAAGCCTAGAACAAGAAAAATGTAATTCATGAAGTGTTTGTGTCACCCCCTTTTAGCCCTTTAAGAGAGTGGCTCTCTTGAGGTAACTACTTCTTAACCACTTTTAATGTATCTCTCTGGATATGCTTATACACATACAAAATTTTATATCCTCCTTCTCTGAGAAAACACCAAATGAAGGATAATGCTGGTACAGCAGGAGGGCCCATAGGCCAGGGGGTTCTGGACTGGGATGGTACAGTGTCTTCCAGGGAGGCTTCAGCAGTGGCCTTCAGAGTTGCAGCTTTGGTCAGAGCAGGTGGGGCCAAGGCTGCAGAGCTTATGGAGACAAGACCAAAGAATGAATGCCTATCACCAAGGTGGGCCGCCTGATCAAGGACATGCATGTCAAATCCCTGGAGATCTATGTCCCTGCATTAAGAAGTCTTGAGATCATGGACTTTTTCCTAGGGCATCTCTCCAAGATGAAATTTTGGAGATTATGCCAGTGCGAAAGTAGCCCCTCACTGCTGGCCAGGGGACCAGGTTTAAGGCATTAGATGCCATTGGGGACTATAATGGCCACACTGGTCTGGGTGCCAAGTGCTCCAAGGAGGCAGCTGCTGCCATCCGAGGGGACACCACCTGGGCCAATCTCTCCACTATCGCCCTGTGGAGAGGCTGTTGAGGCAACAAGATCAGCAAGCCCTACACTGTTCCTTGGAAGGTGACAGGCCACTGGGTTCTGTGCTGGTATGTCTCATCCATGTTTCTAGAGGAACTGGCATTGTCCTTGCCCCTGTGCCTCAGAACCTGCTGCTGATGGCTAGTATCAATGACTGCTACATCTCCACTAGGGGCTGCCCTGAAACTTACCCAGGCCACTTTGATACCATCTCTAAGACCTATAGCTATCTGACTCCTGATCCCTGGAAAGAAATTGTATTCACCCAGTCTCCCTTCATGGACTCATGAAGACTTCATGTCAAGACTCACACAAGAGTCTCTGTACAGAGGACTCAGGCTCCAGCTGTGGCTACAACATAGGTTTTTCATGCAAGAAAAATAATTTGAATTAAGTCTGTTAAAAAAAAACCCAAAAATATAAATAAAATTTTATATATACAAATACAAATCCACAAGCTTTGATTAAGATGAATAGCATCCTGCCTTAGAAACAGTAATATAAAGCGATGTTTCACTTGACCACATGATGATGATGAAGATGACAAAAATAATGAAGAAGGAGGAGGAAAACAAGGAGGAAGAGGAGGAAAAGAAGGAGTTTGTAGAGGAAGAGATAGAAAAAGCTAGCCGATAAACATTTAGCATGCAAAAGGCATGCTTTTCAGTTACTTCTCCTAACAACTAGCCGAGGTATATGTTATTATAACACTTGCTTTACACATTAAGAACACTGAGATCTAAAGTGACAAAGTCTCTTGCTCAAGGTTGCACTAATAGTGCCAGGACTGAAGTCTTATGGTCTGGCTCACAGCCAATGTTTATAATGAACAAATTATACTAAAACTTGGAAATTTCCATAGCAGCACGTACAGATCTGTGTTGCTTTTTTGCCCGTGGCTGAACAGAAATTATTCTACTGTTGTGCTTAAAATTTTACTACCTTCCTGATGACAGGAACTCATCCCCTCACCCCAGCCCCACTAGGTTTTTAAAAAATTATAATATTTGAGATTTTAGGCTTAATAATTGATTCTATCCACATTACATAAGGCAATTCAAATGAAAGACTTGCTACATTTGTTCCAATTTTTTAAAACTTAACTGAATAATTTGCTTCAATTGCCTATCTTCTTAGTTGACGATATCCAAATTCAACTTTTCCTAAGCATACCAGTTTTTTCTTAACCTTTAATTTTACAAAGTCTGAGATATTACCCAATAACACTAATCCTGAATATTGATGTATCTGAAGCTTCACTCTCATAGCTTATCAGGTGCTCAGAAAATTTTGAAAGGAAAGTAATGAGTACTTATTTTTCTTTTGTTTTTGGCTTGCCTATTTACTGATGCTTTTCATATTGCAATGCCCATCCAAACAGGTTTTTGCATGAACATCATGACATAGCTATTATCAGTTAATCAGACTCCCCAAAATTAAGATTTCACACTCTAATTAGAAAAATGGTGACTAATTTGTCAGTGGATCCTGATTCACTAATATAGTCACATCATTATTAAGCTATTGTGTATTTTCAAGCATTTAAATCTATTTTCTAGATGTTATTTTCAGAAGAAAGCAAACTAGAAATTGCTGATTTATACAATACAATTCAAATTGAGATATACAAAATTTTTTGCATAGAAGACATTATTGTAAAATGTTTCAGTGTGGCTTGAGATACTGGCTCATAACTAAAAGGTGTTTCATGTGTGCCAGTGAAGACCCTGTGAAATGTAAGCTACTTTAGCTCTTTCTTAGGTTAAGCAAGTCTTTTTTTTTTTTTTTTTT